>CAUYLG010078750.1:0-53711 GCA_963573385.1 Cacajao melanocephalus | reverse complement strand
CATAGCATTTCACAGGTTTAAATAAAATACTGGTTGGCTGCTTGTTTGTTATTTTCATCTCTTATTCCTTCCTGTCTCCATTGTTAAGCACAATTATTGACATAAAAGAGGTTTTTAATACCCATTTTTAGACTGCATTCTAGCCTGAGCAATGGAACAAGAATCCCATTCTCTCTTCCTCTTCCTCTTTCTCTTCCTCTTTATTTCTCTCTTTCATTCTTTTTCTTTCTTTCACTCTTTCTTTCTTTCTTTTCTCTTTTTCTTTAAAAAAAAAAAAAAAAGAAACAATGAAAGCCAAAAAGATGGAATGATACGTCCAATATATTGAAATAGTAAAATAGAGTAGGATTCTATGCAAACATTTTGTTCATGTAAACATATTCTTCAAGAATAACTATGAAAGACATTTTCAGACAAATGAAACTAATAATAAAACTTGTCCCTAGGAGATCTGCAACACAGTAAATTATTAAAGGGTGCTTTTTACGCAGAAGAAAAATTATCCCAGTTGGCACATTGGAAATAAATTTAAGGATAGGTATGTGGATTGGCTTATTGACTGCGTAAAGCAACAATTATAAGAAACAGCAATCATAGGAGCAGAACAGTTACAAAACAAGAGAGTCATATATTGTCAGAAGAGGGTTAAATGGATTAAATTGTTCTAAGGCATTTGCATTGTCTAGGAGGAGGATAAAAGTGTAAGTTGTCATTGATAACTCAATGATCTGTGGTAACTCAAGGATACATTTTGTAACCTCTTGGGTAACTCCTATCGGATAGTAAAGAGATACATGACATCTAAACTAACAGAATAAAATGGGATTAAATTTTCAAAATAATACAAAAAGAGGATAGAAAGAGAAAAAAGGAAACAGAACTAATAGAAAGCACTGAGTAGAATGGTAGGTGTAAACCAAAATTTATCATTGAGTACATTAAATGTAAGTAGACAAAATATTCCAAATAAAGTCCAAATTTACCAGACTGAATAAAAATCATACTAAATTATATGTTGCTTACAAGAAGCCTATACAAACTAACTCTCAATATACAAAATGGTTTTAAGTTAAAAGATGATTGAAAAAGATACCATGAAAACACCACCCACAGCAGATATAACAATATTCATATCAAAGAAAACTTTAAGGTACAAAGTATTAGAGAAAAAGAGGGACATGTCAAAGTTCTGATTTATTGGGAAGATATATAATGTCACAATTTAAATATACTTAATAGGATGGCCTCACCCTAAATGTAGCAAAATTTAACACAACTGCCTGGAGAAATAGGCAAATCCACAATAATTCTGGGAAATTTTAATCTTTATCAGGAACTAACAAGCAAGCAGAGAGGAAAAAAAAAAAACATTTAGAAATTGAATATTTGGTTGGGTGCAGTGGCTCATGCCTATAATCCCAGCAATTTGGGAGGCTGAGACAGGTGGATCAGTTCAGCTCAGGAGTTTGCAACCAGCCTGGACAACATGATGAAATGCTGTTTCTACAAAAAAATACAAAAAAAAAAGTTAGCCAGGCGTGGTGGTGTGTGCCTGCAGTCCCAGCTACTCAGGAGGCCGAGGCAGGAGGATTTCTTGAGCCCAGGAGGCAAAGGTTGCAGTGAGCTGAGATCATGCCACTGCACCCTAGCCTGAGTGACAGAGCAAGACCTTGTCACAATAATAATTAAAATGGAATATTTTAGATACATAATTTTTTAAAACTTGGCCTAATGGACATTTATAGAATATATGCCCAACAACTACAGAATGCATATTCTTGCCAAGGGCAGAGAGACATTACCAAGGGAAAGAGAAACCAGAAGTGCTTTTATAGTCTGTATGGGCTAGCATGATGGATTGGGGTGCAGTGGAGCACCCAGGATAAGGCCAAATTTTCCCCATATAATGTTAGCTTTAGGTTTTCGGTACATACCCTTTTTTTGGTTGAGAAATGTTTGAATCTATCATATTATTTAACCAGTTATGTCAGTAATAAAATTCACTCAGTTCGATGGACTTACCCATTGCCACTTTGATAATTTTTTGGTTGTTTTTTTCTTTGTGGGTTTTTGGTGTGTGTGTTGTTTGGTTGGTTGGTTGGTTTTTGGTCAGAAAGAGAAGATGAATATTCTGACTTGCACCATCACACTGACATTCAGTAGTTCAGAGTGGTAAAGTTTCAGTGTGATTTTTTTTCCAGCTCAGGGCCAAGATTGAGATTTTTCTAAGTAAGAAAACCATCCTCAGCCACTGTTACAGAACACTGAATGGCTTTGGAAATTGGCTATTGCTGCAGACAATAGTATTCTATAAGCTCCCATTACCCCTTCCCAATCACAACAGTCTCTTTACCTCCAAAAAGTAAGTAGTTACTATTCTGATTTTTATTTTATTTTTACAGTAGTCACTTCTTGTTTCTCGTTATACCTTAACTTTCCAAGTATGCATTCCTAAACACTATAGTTCAGTGCTGTTGGTTTTGAACTTTAAATAAATAAACTCCTACTGTAGATTATTTTTGGACTTGGCTTCTTTTGGTACTTAATATATTTGTGCGATTCATCCAAGTTGTTATATTTAGTTCTACTTCATTGTAATTGCTGTAAAGTGAGGAATGTTAAACTATTTCTGAAAAGTTAGTAGTATAAAAACATATGAAAGTATAAAAGTCATTGGTAAAAGTAAGTACACAGTCAAATTCAGAATATTCTAATACTGTAATGATGGTGTATAAATCACTTTTATCTTTAGTATGAAGGTTGAAAGACAAAACTATTAAAAATAATATCTACAATAATTTGTTAAGGGATACACAACATAAAAAGATGTAAATTGTGAAACTGAAAACACAGATGTTGAGAAGGGTGGATGAAAAGTGTAGAGTTTTTGCATGCAATCAAATTTAAATTGTTACCAGGTAAGTGTAAGGTGTTTCATATATTCCTCATGGTAAGTACAAAGCAAAAACCTCTATTAAATACACAAAGGGTGAAAAGTAACAAATCAAAGCATAGCACTAGAGAAAATCACCTAATTACAAAGAAATACAGGAAGAGAGGAAGAAAGGAACAAGGACCTACAAAACAACCATAAAACAATGAAACAAATGATAGTAGTAAGTCTTTATTCAGTAATTACCTTCAATGTAATTAGATTAAATTCTCCAATGCAAAGACATAGAGTGGCTGAGTGGATAAAAACAAAGGAGACCTAACTATATCCAGCCTATGAGAGACTCACTTCACAGTTTAAGGACTGTGAACAAATGAAAAAAGTGAACGAATGAAAAAAAGATACTCAATGCAAATGGAAACCAAAATAGAACAAGTGTTGCTATACTTATATCAGATAAAATAGATTTTAAGTAAAAAACTATAAAATGAGACCAAAAAGATCATTGTATGGTGATAAAGGGGTCAATTCAGCAAGAGGCTTTAACAACTGTAAATATATGTGCACTCAACATTGGCACCTCTAAATATATAAAGCAAGTATTAATAGATATGAAGGAAGAGCTAGACTGTAATACAGTAATAGTAGAGACCTCCAATACCCCACTTTCAGCAATGAACAGAACATCTAGACAAAAATAATAAAGAAACATCAGACTTCTTAACCTATACCAGGCCAGGTGTGGTGTCTCAAATCCCAGCACTTTGGGAGGCAGAGGCAGGCAGATCACTTGAGGTCAGGAGTTAGAGACCAGCCTAGCCAACATGGTGAAAGCCCGTTTCTACTAAAAATACAAAAAATAGCAAGATGTGATGCCTTGTGCCTGTAGTCCCAGCTACTTGGAAGGCTGAGGCAGGAGAATCTCTTGAACCTGGGAGGCAGAGGTTGCAGTGAGCCGAGATGGTGTACTGTAGCCTGGCCGACAGAGCAAGACTCTGCCTTAAAAAAGAAAAACTATACCTTGGACCAAATGGTCCTAACAGACATATATAGAACATTCCATCCAGCAGCAGCAGAATACACATTCTTCTCAAATACACACAGAACATTCTCCAGAATTGATGACATGTTAGGCCACTAAACAAACCTAACAAACTTAAGAAGATTGAAATTATAGCCAGTATTTTTTTTCAACCACAGTGGTATATAAAATAGAAATCAGTAACAGGAGGGATTTCAGAAAATTCACAATTACATGGAAATTAAACAACATGGTCCTGAACAACAAGGAGTCAAAGAAGAAATGAAAAGGGAAATTTAAAAAAATACCTTGAGGCAAGTGAAAATGGAAACACAAGACATAGTTATGGGATGCAACAAAAGCAGTTCTAAGAGGGAAATTTATATCAATATGTGCTTATATTGAAAAGGAAGAAAGATCTCAAGTAAGCAACCTAACATTACACCTCAAGGAACTAAAAATAGAACAAACTAAGCCCAAAATTAGTGGAAAGAAAAAAATAATAAAGATTAGACCAACCAGAAATAAATGAAATAGAGACTAGAAAAATAATAGAAAAGATCAAAAAAACTGAAAGTTTATATTTCGAAAAGATAAAATTGACAAACTTTTAACTAGTACTTAAGGACAAAGAGAGAAGACTCAAAGAAAATCAGAAATGAAAGAGGAAACATTACAGCTGATGCTACAAAAATGAAAAAGAGACTACTATAAACAATTATACCTCAACAATTTGGACAATCTGTAAGAAATGGATAAATGTCTAGACACATGCAGTCTATCAAGATTGAACCTTGAAGAAATAGAAAATCAGAATAGACCAATAATAAATAAGGAGATTGAATCAGTAATGAAAAGACTCTCATCAAAGAAAATCGAAGGCAGGACCCAATGGCTTCACTGCTGAATACTACCAAACATTTAAATTTCAAACTCCTCCTAAAAAATTGAAGAGGAGGGAATACTTCCAAACTCATTTTACAAGGTTAGCATTACTCTCATTTCAAAACTAGACAAGGATACTACAAGAAAGAAAAATTACAGGCCAATTTTCTTGATTAACATAGATGCAAAAATTATCAAAAAAAAAAAGTAACAAACCAAATTAAACAAATTAAAAGGATCTTTCACCATGATCGCATGGGATTTATCCTAGAGATGCAAGAATGGCTCAAGATACATTAATCTATAAATGTGATATACCATATTAACAGAATGAAGGACAAAAATCATATGATCATATCAGTAGATTCAGGAAAAAAACATTTGACAAATTCAATATCCTTTCATTAAAAAAAAAAAAAAACTCTTAACAAATTTCTTATAGAACAAATTGTACCTCAACATAGTAAAGTCTATATATGGCAAACCCACAACTAACATCATTCTCAACAGTAAAAAGTTGAAGGCCTTTTTCTCTAAGATCAGAAACAGACAAGGATGCCCCACTCTTGCTACTTCTATTCAACATAGTACCAGAAGTCTCAGTCAGCACAGTTGGGCAAGAGAAAGAAAAGTCACCTGAATTAGAAAGAAGTTAATTTTTTTTTCTTTGCAGGTGACATGGTTTTATATATAGAAAGCCCTAAAGACTCTTAACAAAAAACTAATAGAAATAATAAAGTAATTAAGTTACAGGTTCAAAATCAACATATGGAAATCAGTAGTATTTCTATATATGAACAACAAACTATCCAAAAAAAAAAATCAAGAAAACAGTCCCATTTGTAACAGCTACAAGGAAAAAATAAAATACTTAGGAGTAAATTGAATCAAGGAGACCTGTACATTGAAAACTATCAAACATTGATGAAAGAAACTGAAGAAGACACAATTAAATGAAAAGATATCCTGTGTTCATGCACTGGAAGAATTAATATTGTTTAAATATCCATGCTGCTTAAAGCAATCTACAGATTCAGTGCAATATTTATCAAAATTCCAATGATATTTTTCACAGAAATAGAAAAGGCAGTCCTAAAATTCATATGGAACCACAAAAGACCCCAAATAGCCAAAGCAATCTTGAAGCAAGAACAAAGCCATCACACTACCTGACTGAAAAATCTACTGCAAAGCTATACTAGTCAAAACAACATGGTACTACACACATAGACTAATGGAATATAATAGCCCAGAAATAAACCCACGGATTTGTGGTCAATTGATTTTTGACAAAGGTGCCAATAACACACAATGAGGAAAGGACAGTCTTTTCCATAAATGATGCTGAGAAAATTGGATATCTACATACAGAAGAATGAAATTAGAACCTTTTCTCCACCATATTTAAAACCCAACTTAAGATGGATTAAATACTTAATCATAATACCTGATATTGTAAAACTTCCAGAAGAAAACATAAGGGAAAAGCTCCTGACATTGGTCTGGATGATGATCTTTTGGATATGACTCAAAAGCACAGGCAACAAAAGTGAAAATAGACAAAAGAGATTACATCAAACTGAAAAGTTTCAGCACAGCAATTAAACAATCAACAGAGTGAAGAGACAATCTACTAAGTGGGAGAAAATATTTGCAAACCATACATCTGGTAAGAGGTTGATACTCAAAATATGTGAGGAACTCAACTCCATAGCAAGAAAATAAATAACCCAATTAAAAAATGTGCAAAGGACCTAAATAGACATTTCTCAAAATAAGACACATACATATGGCCAACAGATACGTGAAAAAATGCCCAACATTAATCGTTTCAGAAATGCAAATGAAAGTCACAATAAGATATCACCTCGTACTGTTAGAACGGCTATTATCAAAAAGACAAAACATAAGTGTTGAAGAGGATATGAAGAAAAGAAAACCCTTGCACATTGTTGGTAGGAAAGTAAATTAGAACAGCCATTGTGGAAAACATTATGGCGGTTCCTCAAAAAGTCGAAAATGGAACTACCATATGATCCAGCAATTCCACAACTGGGTATATATCCAAAGGAAATGAAATCAGTGTGTGAAAGAGATATCTACACTCCCATGTTCATTGCAGCATTAATCACAATAGCCAAGATTTGAAATCAACCTAAGTATCCATCAACAGATGAATAGTTAATGAAAATATAATATACACACAATTGAATACTATTCAGCCTTAAAAAAAAGAAAGAAATACCGTCATTTGGAGCAACGTATCTGAACCTGGAGAGCATTATGCTAAATGAAATCAGCCAGGCACAGAAATGCCAGCATAATGCCATGAACCAGACATAATGCATCCATACACATACACATACACATACACATACACTATCACTTACATGTAGAAAAGAAAAAAGTTGAACTCTATAAAGAGTAGAATGTTGGTTGCCAGAAGCTAGTGTGGTGGGAAGATGTTGGTCAAAAATTTAAGTTAGGAAGAATAAGTTCAAGGGATGCATTGTACAACAGTGGTGACTATATTTAGTAACAATGTATTATATTTTGAAAATAGCTAAGAGCGATTTTAAGCACCCTTTCCACAAAAAAGGAAAAGAATATGAAGTAGCACATGTTAGTTAGCTTGACGAGCCATTCTACAATGTGTACATATTTCAAACCATCATGCTGTACCTGAAAAATATATATAATGTTTGTCAGTTAAAAGTAAATAAATGGGACCCTGCCAGAGCCACCACTGCCAGCAACATGTTCAAGGTAATTCAGAGGTCCATGGGGCCAGCCAGCCTGAGCTTGCTCACCTTCAAAGTCTATACTGCACCAAAAAAGGACTCAGCTCCCAAAATTTCCGTGAAGGTTGATTAGCTTTCACTCTACTCGGTTCCCGAGGGTCAATCAAAGTATGTGGAAGAGTCAAGGAGCCCGCTTGAAGAAAGCATCTCACAGCTCTGATACTACTGCAAGCCATACACAAGCTGGTGTCAGGAAACATACTCCCAAACTAAGCCCAAGATGCAAAGTTTGGTTCAATGGGGGTTAGACAGCTATGAATATCTCCAAAATGCACCTCCTGGATTTTTTCTGAGACTTGGTGTTATGGTTTTGCTGGCCTTATTGAACTCCTTTTGGCTAGAGGTTCAAAAATAAAGAAGCTGGTGTATCCACCTGGTTTAATGAGATTAGCTGCCTCCCTCTATTATCTACAACAAGCCATTGTGTTTGCCCAGGTCAGTGGGGAGAGATTATATGACTGGGATTTACAAGGATACTAGACCAGACTTCTGTTATCTTGGGTGATATCCTACAAGCAAACTAATCTGAAACCCTTTCACCTAGAGATAACATACAAGCCTTAGAACTCTCTTTCTCATGTTGCTATTTATGTACAAAATTAAAACCCAAGTTAAAAAAAAATGTTCCACACAAATGTTCCACAGATAACTGCTCTTCAGGACATTCATAAGCAGGCCTGCTCCTGGTATTTGCAAGACCCAGGTCAAGAGGATGAATTGAAGCATCATATCATATTAAAATATATAAAATTATAAATCAGGCTAACATACTGTTACATAAAATTTATTCTACCCACCTGTATCTTTGAGATGATAACATTGAAAATAAGCAGCTATGGGCTTTATGTAATTGAAAGAAATGGCATGAATCAAAGATGATAAACTTAGTTATTGTACATGTCTGACTATTCTGTTTATGGTCCATTAATGTTTAGGTAAGTAATGAAATAAAGGCATACATGGTTTTTTAAAAGTTAGAAATACATATGCATGTATACAAACAAACACATATATGTATGTGTATTATGCCTGCAATATACAGAGAATATTTCTGAAAAGGTCAACAAGAAATTGGTAGGTAGTTGTTGCCAGACATGGAAACTGGGGATTGGAGGTCACACCGAAGGAAAAGAGACTTACTTTCCTCATGTTGACATTCTTTTGTATTTTTATTTTTTTATGATGTATATATATTATTTTCAGTGACAACCCAGTTAATGTGCAGATTTTTTTTAAGTGCTAGAGTTTGGAAACTGAGACACTGTGAAGTAAGAAACATCTGCATCCATAAGGCTTATAAATGGCAGAGCTGGGACATGTGTGGGGCTGTCTGAGTTCAAAGCTAGGGCTCTATGTCATTGTATCACAGTAATTTTTTGCATGTATTGATCTGATAATGTTTCTAAAAGATGACATAATCATAAACACTTGTTTAACTTTTTTTTTGTTTGTTTACAGATTGTGATTTTAAAAAAAGAAGCTGTATGAGTCATCATAAAGAATTCCAATAGTCTGGACTTCTCCCAAGGTGTGCAGTGCTCATAAGCTTGCCAATGTGTAATTCATGAGAAAAGAGATTTATTTTCCTTAAACACTCAACGATTTAAAATGATTTTTAGTAATAATAATTATCAAATGAAAAAGCTTTATTCTCTTCGGTGTTTTCTAGATGCCCTACTTAAAGAGAGAACATTTTCTTATGTTCCATTTCAATATTTTGTTAACTATGAGGATGTGCTGGCTTGTTGAATCAAACAAAAGGAAATGTGGAATATTTTTCCAAATGTTTTGGTTCACTATTCACAGGACATTGGCATTGTCTACTACAGTTGAAAATGTGCATATTCCATGACTCAGGATTTACCTCCTAGATATATATTCAGCAGAAATGCATGAGCATGTGCACCAACAGGCATGACAAGAATATTCATAGTAGTGCTATTCACAATAGTCCCGAACCGGAAGCCCAAGTGGCTGTCTCCATTGGAACAGAAAACTGTACCTTGGTCTACTTCTACAGTGGCACATCAACCCACCTTTGGATCTAAGAAGTATGTTCATGCAGTAGCCATAGAGACGGTGCTGTTGAAAGGCAATCTGCCCATCCTGTGTATTGACAAGCATCAGGATTCCACGAAGAGTCTTCCTCATTCAAAGACTGGCAAACAGAAAAACACAGTAAATGAACAAAAACATCAACATAGAGCTCAAGTAAATAATTTATAAAGGAAAATGTATACTACTCTGAAAACAATAAAAGCTTATGTTAGAAAATATCTTACTGTAAGAAACAAAAATTTCAGAAACATTTGCGTGGTGTTTTTAATAGGAGTCAAAAAGAAAGGGTCTTTTCAGAAACTGAAGTAAGGAATAGTAAGAACAGACAAGGTCAAAAAATAGACAGATGCAGGCTGAAAAGAAAAGAAAGTGGGCTAAGATGGAAAAAATGTAAAAAGATTTAAAATCCAGCAACAAAATGTACACATTCACTTGGATGCAGTGAAAAGAGCAGAAATATCACAGCAGAGAATAAAATTGGTAATGTTGGTGACACATTTATTAAGTGATCCAACATGAGATGGGAAGGAATGGGCAAAGAGATGAAAATGACAGAAGTTAGCTCTAGATGACCTATCCCACAGCAATAGGAGTTCTTGAAGAAGAAACTAGAACAAATAAAATAGAAACAATCAAAGTTTAATAATCTGAGTTTAAAAAAAGCTGATCTTACAAACTTGAAAGGGTTCACCTTGCCCTAGCAAAAGTAGGATTGGGGCAACTGAGGCAACTTTTTTCCCCCTGAGGATCACTGGCAAAAAAAATAACACTGCACCAGTAAGGAAGCATCTAAATTTTGTTTTGTTCTTTTAAAAATGCTAACCTAAACTAGGTAAAGGTTATATTATTCACTTTTGAAATAAAACATCGGGAACACAAAATGAGAAGTGATTTAGAGTTGGCTGATGGGATAGAAGGTGGGAGGGGAATGCTATACAGCAGGGAACGGCAGACTTTCTGTAAAGGGCCAGATGGTAACTACATTAGGCTTTGTGGGTTAGATGAGTTGAGAACTGAGTTGAGTATGCAGTACATTTTAACTGCGTACTCAACTCTGCTGTTGCAGGGTAAGAGCAGCCCTAGATGACACATAAATGAATGAGCATAACTGTGTTCCAGTAAAACTTTAGTTAAAATCAATACGTTTGAGAAAGGATTTAAAGTCGCTTCTAATAAAGGACATATGTAACAAAACTTAAAATATGATATTTTAAAAAAAATCTTTATCCTTACATAGTCTTCTAAAACTAAGTTTTGTATTTAGACAGTCAAGGAAAATGTAAGTTGTTATACAATTCTCACTGACAATTTCCTCGGAGAGGAAAACTTTTTCCTAGTACAGGCAATCTTTTACTTATAATGGCTTGAGTTAAAATGCTCCAACTTTTCTAACCTTTGCTTTTGAAAAAAAACCTATAGTGACAATAAAAACACACATTTAAAGCCATGTGGTCTTGGTGACTGGAGCCATGTAGTGAGTGAGTTGGGGCTAGTCTAGTACAATCAATAGCAATACAAAATCACAACGAACTGAGGCAGAAAACTTTTTTTGCATGGATGCATAATCAGATATAGTGAATCATTGTAAAGAGGCAGTGCATTAGCATGAGGCAAGGTAAAATCCAAAAGGAAGGTATGCAGTGTGGGTAAAGGATCACTTTAGGATGAAAAACAACTGTTATCACAAAATTGTTGGGAATTGTAAATTCCTGAAGTACAGAACTCCCAAATTATGTTAACACCTGAGTGTTAGTTCAGGAAGAGCTTCCACTGCTAATTCCCATCCCCCTATTCAATTCTAGGCCATGGTACCCACTTGAGGGCAGAGTTGTATACTTGGAGTGATTTTATGCAGAAAATCATAAATTTATGATTTTCATTTATGCAGTTTGCACATAGGATTATAGATTCAGTTACTAGGAGAATGGAGAATGCCGGCAAGTCCCTGAGTGATAGTGATTGGCCTTCAACTCTGCTTACCAATCGTGGAAAAAAAGCCAGCTAGAACCCTAGCAATATAGTAGTGTTACGGGATCTTTGGGGCATTGCTTTTCTGGCTGGAAACCTCACTGGCCGGTGGGGCCTTTGCCTGACTTCTTGTCCTGTGTCCAGGAAGAATGAGGTACTCAGACACATAGAGGGTGAGCAAGATGAAGAGCAGCCTTACTGAGTGTTAGAACAGCTCAAAGGAGACCCCCAGTGGGTAGCTTCTCTTTGTAGGCAGGTCATCCTGTTAAGTGTTCAGCCCTCAGTAGAAAGGAGGCCCTGGAGTGGTGGCTCCTCTCTGCAGACAGGTCATCCAGATGAGTGTTCAGCTCTAACCATTGAAGGTAGCTCCTCTCTGCAGCTGGTTATCCAGACATCTCCTCTGCACTGGCTGAGTCCAGGGGTTTTTGATCTTCAGAGGGGGGAAATGCATGCTGATTGGTCCATGGGCAGCCATGAGCAAGCCCAGGAAAAAGCAATACACACTCCCCCTCCAGGCAGCGGGACTGGCAACCTGGACCCCAGGCTTCAGGCCTTCTCAGAATGAAGGTAGGGCTTCACTGGGGCCCTGCCGTCTTCTGCCCAGGAGCCTGTCTGCCTCCACTGTCATTTATGGCACCCAGACTCTTCCTGCCAAGAGGGGCCTGCAGGCCAGCAATGAGCTGGCCTCAACACCCTCTCAGCTTCCCTCCCATGCTCTTCAGTGCCCAAAGTGAGGAAGAGGCCAAGGCAGCAGGGGGCTGGCATGTCAGCACTGCCCCGAGCATGCTCCCACCCCGCTGGCCTGTGGCAGTGCCAAGGCTTGGCCCCAACCTTGCTCCATAGTCAGAGCAGGCACTAGGAGTAGGGAGCAGCCAGGCAGCAGGAGCAGGCACTTCCAAGCCTGTGAGGGCAGGGGGGCATTCGCAGGCCCCCAAATGTGCAGGGATGCCTGAGTCTGCAGCCACAGTTTGGGCAGCTGCAGCTGTACCCAGGAGAGCAGGGCTTCTGCCTGTTCCCAGCTCCCCAAGCAAAAGGAAGCTCAGATCCGTAGCCACACTTGGGCGGCTACAGCCCTACTGGGAGGGCAGGGCTCTTGCTACTCTGTGGATTGGGAAGTCAAAGTCTACAGCCATAGTCTGGGTGGCTGCAGTGGCACTTCGGGAGCTCCCACCCCAACTTGGAAGGGGCGGGGCTCTTGCTTGTCCCCAGATCCCACTGGCTCCATGGAGGATGCAGCCTCAGCTGCACCTCTCTGCTGCAGCTAGCGTGATGGCAGTGGCAGACTGTCTGGAATGGCCACTGCCATCAGTAGCATGGAAGTTAAGAGAGCAAGCTTTGGGCCTAGACTGTCTGGATTGAAATCACAGTCCAAGTTCAGTGTGTCAGACAGGTTATTTAATCCCACCAAACAGCTTCCTCAAGTGTAAAATGGTGTATAACCATAGAATGTACATCATGAAGTTGATGGGATGTATTGAATTAATTTATATGAAAAGCTTAGAACGCCACCCAATGTGTGGTAAATACTCAATAAGCACCAATTAGTTAATTTTACTATCACAAAGAGATGATAAAGGACAAAAAAGAAATAGGTGGAACGTGTTTCCTGCTTATAAGGAAAACTACCACCACTGTATAGACAATGGCACAGTGGATATCAGTCTCTAACCCATCAGATGAGTTTCTCCGTCTCATCTGGGGAAGAATAAGAGACAGAGAGAATACGGATGTGCTATCATCTGCCCCTCCCCTAACCCCTCCAGCAAGAAAGGGATAGGAATGAGTACCCTATGTTCTGTAGAAACTTGAGGTGTTGAGAATAAGGGCTCCCTCCCTACTAGATATCAGAGCAGTAGAAGGAAGCCATAAGTATTGTGCAGAAGAACTTCCCAGACAGCTGCAATCATTGAAGGAGGCATCTTTTATGATAGGTGTCAAATGTTGACGAAACTGGAAGTGAGGGCTACAGTGGTTCTTGGCTGTGGCTGCATGCTAAAACCACCAAGTACTTTAAAAAAAATGCTTCTTGGGTTTCACCTCAGACCAATTAAGATAGAATCTTTAGAAGTGGAGCCCAAGAAAAGGGAATTTTTTTAAAGTTTCCCAAGTGATTTAATGTACATTCCAAGTTGAGAATAGGCGAAGCTTTTCCCAAGGAAATTGTCGCTTTCCAGGCATTTACCGTTTAGACTTACTACAGAAGACATGGCTTCAGTCCAGGTTCCAATGATATTTTCTTTGTAAAGCATAAAGAATTTCAAAGGCAAAATAAAAAAACTGTATGAGAAAACACTGATACTGGACGTAGTCATAACACTTTGTACTTCCCTAATAACACACTTGACAGTAATTTCCTGCGTAATCATCTCTCTCACTGGCGTGTGAGGGCAACACAGCAGCTGCACCTAGTGAGTTCATTTGCTTTCATTTGCAGTGCTTAGCCAGTCTGGCACATATCAATCCCTCGGTAAGTATTTATTGAATGAAATTCTACATACTTAATGTTTGTAAAAGCAAACATTTTTGTGGTTTCAGAGGACATTTATTATGTCTTGGCATATTACGGTATGAAATGAGTTTCAAGAACAAAATTCTAATTCATAACATTCATTCCTTATAAATGTTTAACTTTTTGTGATTCAACTTGTGAATGTTATCAAGGAAACAAGTAAGTCATAAAGGAAGGAGAGGCCTTCCGTATGACATCCTAAAAGGAATTTATCCCATTTATCCTTGTACAAATGACATTCAACAACTTAGGAAACCTCCAACAGAAGTTTCAGAGAAGAAGTAAAAATGTTCTTTGCACTGTTTCTTTTATTTTTAATAAAAATTAAAAATATTTTATTAAAACATAACTATAAAATCAGCTTTCAATTATGTCAGAATGAAGAGATCAGCAATTCTTCTCCACTAGAAAAATCATGCATCTGGACAAAATTGACAAAAGCGTCCAGGGAACTAGAAATCTACCGGACACAGGCAGCAAGTGGAAAAGCTCCTAGAGATTCAAGGAACAGCAAAAGGCTGATTCTTTTTCCCTCAAGTCCCATCAGCTCAGTCAGCAAGAATGGTAGTTTTCCAGTTTGGAGTTGGCCAAAACCCAGTGGCTTTGCTACCAGAGGAAAAAGATTAAAAATTTTTTAAATGTCAAAATTTAGGGTGGAGAAGTAGCATAAAAGCTTGTGACTTTGCATATTAAACGTAGCAAATTCAGTTAGAAATGAATAGGGAAAGGCCACAGCTTTGTTAGCCCAAGGATGCATTCCCAGTTGGGTGAGCAGCAAACCAACCAGAGTGCTATGGGGGAGAGCCTGGAAGTGTTGAGACAAGTTTTCCACATATCCCTGGCTGACTGAGAATACAAAAAAAAAAATTAACCCAGAAAAAGGAAAAAAAAAGAGAAACATAAGACTAAAATCAAGTTAAGACAAATAGAAAATAAATCACAAAATGATACACCTTAACTCAACTTTAACATGCATTAAATATTAGTATATTAAACACTCCAAATAAAAGGCACAGATTTCAAAATGGTGTTTTGTTTTGTTTTCTCAAAACGGTTTTGAAAAACAGCAAAACCAAGCGCATGATTTGCAAGAGATACTTTTAAATATAAAAACAGTAATAATGAAAGTAAATAGATGGAAAATTATATAACAGGAAAATATTTAGCATAAGAAAACTAGAGTGGTTCTATTACTACAGCTGGCAAAAAGAAAAAAAAAATCAAAGCAGGAAGTATTACCAGAGATAAAGTAAGATACTTCATAATGATAAAAAATGAAAACTAAATCGTCTTATCTTTTTTATGCCCCTAATAACTGAATTCACAAAGCAAAACTAACAAATAAAGAAGAAACAAATCTCCAAAGTTGAAGACTTAACACCTCCCTCTCAATAGTATAGAACAATTAGACAAGAAATCAGTAAAGTTTAGAAGATTTTAACAATACTATATACATTTACTTAACACTAATCAGAACACTATGCCCAACCACTGCAGAATACATATTCTTTTCAAGTGTACATGGAATGTTTACCAAGATAAGCCATATTTTGAGCCACAAAACATCTTTATATATTTCAAAATATTGAAATCTTATAAAATGTTATCTGACCACAGAAACAACTAACTTAGAAATCAGGAACAAAAACATATTTTTAGAAAATCCCCAAACATTTGGAAGTTAAACAATATATATCTAAATAACCTTGGATCAAAGAAGAAATCACAAAGGAATTTAGAAAATTCTTTGATGTGAATGATTGAGAAAATACAACTTCAAAATTTATAGGATGTAGCAAAAGCAGTGCTTAGAGAGAAATGGTAGCTGTATGTACTCATATTAGAAAAGAGGCTTGAAAGCAGTTATCTAAGTTCCTACTTAAGGAAGATACAGAAAGAAAGGCAAAGTAAACCTAAAGTAAGTAGTAGGAGAGATTTTTTAAGATACAAAAGAGCAGAAATTAATGAAACAGAAAGCTTAAAATGATAGAGAAAGTTCACAAGAACAAAATTATATTCTTTGAAGAGACTGGTTAAAATCACATCATCATGACACTTGCCATCATTACAAGTTTAAAACCTAAAAATTAAAACTTAACAGGTTTCACACATTTAAGAGCTAACTCATTTAATAATCAAAAGTAAGCATGGGTTTCATTTAATAGTAACATGAGCTAGCTGCAGGGAAGGTTCTCTCAAGGTGGTCCTTTTTCTTCTTTTAATAAAGACAGAATGATTAAAGCATATTAGTAAATACCATATTTAAAAGAATTACTACACTGAACTGAGCACCACCAAATGCTATGTGGTACCAGTTGATATAAGGGCCTCTGATCTCAGGGGACTTATAACCAACTAAGGCAAGAAGTCACAGATACATTCTGCAGTGTAATTTATAGATGAGGTAAAAAAGTGTTCCAAAATTCTAAGACAGACATTGGAATTCTGACCACAACAAGTGTAATATATGGAGGCTCAGAGTAATTATAGGATCTGGAACAGCTGGCGCTCAAATTTAGTGATTCCCCCAGTTACTGGAACCTGCCATTTCTGGGAAGTTAAAATTTGCATCACTGCTTCTAGTTGTGATAAAATGAAACCACTTTCAAAGAGAAGGTTCCTATTCCTAGCCTTCTTGTGTGACTTCTACTACCTCCACTCAAAGATGAAAAGGGAGAAGTTTCCTCTAAGACTTCCTCATGGGGATTAGAGTGTCACCTCCATGCTCTTGCCCTGAGTGCCCCTGAGCACACCCGAGAAGGAGGCTAAGAGATTTTTGAGAAAGACCATGTGACTGGCTGATCAACACCTATTTTCCTCAGGTTCCACCTGAATTTATATAGTCAGTGCATCACTCTTTTGTCCTCTCTGTTCCTGTTTTTAAATATAAATATTCTCTGTAGAGGGGGTAAAATACTAAACGAATTCACACTAACAAATACCTGGCCAGGCATGGTGACTTATGCCTGTAATCTCAGCATTTTGGGAGACCAAGGCAGGCAGACTGCTCGAGTCCCAGCGTTCGAGACCAGCCTGGGCAACATAGTGGGGCCTCATCTCTACGAACAAACAGACAAATCAGCCAAGCATGGTGGCACACACCTGTAGTCTCAGGAGGCTGAGGTGGGAGGATCACTTGAGCCCAGGAGGTTGAGGCTGCAGTGAGCTATGACCATACCACTGCACTCCAGCCGGAGTGACAGAGCAAGACCCTGTCTCAAAAAAGCAAAAAAAGAAAGAAAGAAAAGAAAAAAGAAACTCTTCAGGCTGATCAGATCTGCTTTTCTCTGATGAGTAGCTTAGGAGCTCTGCATTTCTGGTTGCTACAATAGACAAAGCGTAGAATGGAGGTCAAGGCCTCAAATTTCTTAAGCTGGGCTTAAGAATGAGAGTGTATTTTCTGGTTGTTTTCTTAACTCATTTCACTATAGAGTCATGCCTGATATTAACAGTACAGTTCTAGACTAGAGAGGCCTGGCACTCCTATAGCCTTCTTCTGTCTTCTAGCCGGGACTTCACACCACAGACCCAAAGGAAAAGAGACCCAAAGATCACTGCAGAAACCCGAGAATAATCCCTTTATGTCAGTGGTTTCATAATCTGTTTTTCATTTCCTGTTTCTGCTGTAAATAATTCACCATATTTTATAACAGAGGGAAGGCCAAGTCCTTGTGAGCCAGGAGGGCTTTGAGAGATGGTGAAACGTATGTATTTTACCATAACCTAACGACTTCTGGCAAGGTGCCTTACCTGAGCTGGAGTCCTGCCTTTTTTCCCTGGACATGCAAATATCTGTCAGTGCAGAAAGACCTACTTCTGATCTTGGAAATAAACGTCCTGGGGTGAGTTCTTAACCCTTTCCAGCCTTCCCACCCTCCTTGGCTGTAGCCATGACCTTCTGATCTGTATTTCTCAGGGCATCTGCAGGCCCCAGATATAGCCCCATGCTGTCTTCCCACTCCAGAGCACATTATTCAGGCTCCTTTCACTGGAACGGAAATCCAGTATTTCACTTACTCTTTTTCTTTCCAATATCCTCATGACATTCAATATTTCACTTAGAGTAGGTCCTCCCTGCCCAAGGCCTAAGTCAACCTTCTATCCAGTGGGATTTATAATCCAGTGCTTCCTAGCCCTAGCAGAATCCCATGTGGATACTCAGAAACATGACTGGAAAAAGGACAGAGCACTCTGACTATGGGTCCCAGTCTCCACTGCTGGCAGTAAGCCTCCAGCAGTGAGCTTTGTAAGCATCTTACATTCTGCACTTGGTTGAAAACAGCAAAGCAGGCATCCACTTGAGAAATGTTAACCCCTAGGAAATACCAGCCCTAAGTCTTTCTCATTCTTTGGGAAGTACAAATTGGGTAGAGAAGAAACAGATTAAAAACAAACAAAACAAATCATACTTAGATATTTTGGCTTTTCTTACTAGGGCTGGATTAAAGTGTGTACTTCAAAATAATAATTAAGTCAATAAATAAATGGGCCAGTCGTGGTGGCTCACGCCTGTAATCCCAGCACTTTGGGAGGCCGAGGTGGGTGGATCAGGAGGTCAGGAGATCAATACCATCCTTCCCAACACTGTGAAACCCCGTCTCTACTAAAAATACAAAAATTAGCCAGGCGTGGTGGCATGTGCCTGTAGTCCCGGCTACTCAGGAGGCTGAGGGAGGAGAATCGCCTGGGAAGCAGAGGTTGCAGTGAGCCGAGATTGTGCCACTGCACTCCAGCCTGGGCGACAGAGCAAGACTCCATCTCAAAAATAAATAAATATAAATAAATAAATAAATGTAAGGAAGTCCAAATGTTCACATGAAGATGACTGTGGTCATTTTTTGGCAATCCCCAGTTCTCTTTTCCACCTGTCTGCTCAGTCGCCGTCTCCCTCTCCCTTTCTTGCTGGGGCTCATGTCCCAGCTTTACTGTTGCCAGAAGCTTGTACTTAGTTTGCTGTTTAGGTAGGAGCAGTTACTTCCACTTCCCACACCTGCCATAAAGCATCTTTGTAAACAAAGCAAGTAGAAGAAACATATCCTGATATCCACCACATTCAGCTTTTGTTGATTCCGTTCACTTGGGGGCAGCTGCTGCTGAGGAATAAGAAGATTGAGGCTGAAGAGTGAGGACCGCTCCCTGTTGGCAGGACCACAGTTGGTCCATCCTCCCCGTTCCTGGTCAGCCCTCTGTTCTGCGATCAGAGCGGTGGGTTAACACTCCCAAGAACTGTGCTCAGCCCCCTCATCTCACAACCTTCCCCTCTCTCCCTGAGTGCCTGCCTCCCCCTTACATAACCATGCTGCTGACTGGCATCATCATGAATCAATACTTTGCTCACTTTGACATCAAGTAACACTATCCAGGGAGAAGGTTTCAACAAAGGAGGAAGTATTAGGAGATCTAGGTTCAAATTAACATTGCCTCTAGTGGTAAAGGACAGAGACCCTCAGACTGATGAAATAGGCTCAGAATTACTTAGACAAAGCAGATATTTGTCACTCTCTTCCCCTTCTCCTGTGTTTTACAGTGAAGACAGCTGAGCGAAAAAAGTAGGGAAACATAATAAGAGTAAATACGGTAATCTCTTCATGTGCTAGTTCAAGCGCTGGACTTGGGACTTAGGAGTGGCAATGGGGCCAATTAGAGCCCACATCTGACTTTGACTGAAATGTAGGTGAGAGACAAGATTGTCTCATATCCGGGGAAATCATAACCCATGACTAGGACGGGAAGAGGAAGCACTGCCTTTACTTCAGCGGGAACCTTGGCGTGTGCCTGCAAGCTAAGTGTTCACAGTGACAAAAGCAAGAGAATAAGCTAATACTCCTGTCCTGAACAAGGCAGCGGCTCCTCGGTAAAGCTACTCCTTGATCGATCCTTTGCTCCTGATTGTTCAAAGTGGACCCCAGGGGAGAAGTTAGAGCAAAGAAGTTACCACCAAGCAGGTATGGTTTTTCTTTCTTCCTCTTTTGCTGGGCGCTGACCGCCCTTCAGCTCCATGCAAAAGATGTGTATGAACACAAATATACCTTCTCTTTGAGGTCAGCATCATAGTGAGTTGTGAATCATGTTTGCCTTGCTGCTGTCTCCTCATATTCCAGGTTGGAAAAAAATAAAGCATGAAAACAATCACTTAAGGTTGAGCCCCATTACTGACGCTCTCTGGTCCTGCACTAGCCTCCTAGAAAAATCATCACAGGAAGCCTCAACTCTGCATGAGTTACCACAAGTCACACATACAACCGGCTCCCCGTTACAGAGCTAGAGTCCCTGGACCCAGGAAATACCACCTGCCAGGACTGTGGGAACTGGGGACTATGGGAACTGGGAACAACTCAGTCCTGATTCCTTGTGGCCTGCTGGGTTAGTGCTGGCAGCCCCCTGAGGCCAAGGACAGCAGCATGACAGTCACCAGGCCTCACCACCTCAGGAAGGGGTCCCTCAGAGCCCCTGCCACACCCCTGTACAGCCCTGCAGCTGAGTCAGCTTCAGACCAGTGAGTTTTCTACCTCTACTAGTGAAAAGGCACCTTGTCCCACAGAACTGAGTCTTGCCTGCATGTGCTCAGTGCCACCAAGCCCTTCTTCTCTCCACATTACAGCCCAGTTCGGCTGAGGCTATGGCCAGAGGCAATGCTTTAAGGCTACTCTATATCTAGGACAGGTCAACAGACACCTCTGAGTCCACTGAGGCTTGACTCAATGAATCAGCTATGGCAGGCACTATTCTCCTCGCACATGGCCTCTAATGAAATGGCCAGAGTTGAAAGGAGTCTAAGGGAGGCCTCAATGGCTTATTTAATTAGTTGGTTAATGGGAAAGATTATTTTTCTGTACATTTTTTTAATGTGCATGCTTTAAAAATATTTTAGTTATGTAATAAAAGTCTAAACCTGGGTTGACAAACTATGGCTCACAGGCTAACTCTGGCCCACCAGCTGTTTTTATAAATGAAGCTTTATTGGAATACAGCCATGTCCATTTGTTATGTATTGTATATGGCTGTTTTTGCCCTACAACAGCAAAACTGACCAGTTGCAAAAGAGACAGTGTGGCCCACAAAGCCTAAAATATTAACTACCTGGCCTTTGACAGAAAAAGTTGGCCAACGTCTAATCTAAAAGTTGTCAACTTGTTTCAAAATTATTCTGGAATAAACCCAAGAAACCACAAAACTGACTAGACTATGTTTTTTAGGTAATAACTTGTAAAATTATAAAGTAATACATGATTTTATCCTCCTTGGAAATAAGAAAGCAGTATAGATAAACCTAAATTAACCTTTGGCCATTCTGCCAATCCTAATCTCTTGTTTCCCCAAAAGCATTTAGTGTGATATATTTACTGCCAGACCATTGTGTGTGTGTGTTCACCTATGCACAGATGTACTCATAAACATCTGGTGTCATTTTGTTTTTCCACTCAACAGTATGACTTGGAGACTTTCCATAGCTGTATAGAACTCACTTCATTATTTTACCTGCTATGTCATATTTCACAGTGTATACTTCTTTTATTTAGCCATCTTCTTTTTGATAGATATTTGAGCTTTTCCAATTTTTCAGTCTTACCAATGAACCTCACTGCATTTGTCTGCTTGTACACATGTGCAAGTATTTCACCCGTAGGGGATCTTGAGTTTATAATCTCTAATCTGGTTAGGCCCCAGGCTTTGCCTCCTATGCTACCATTAAAATCCAGACTCCAGGCCTACAGGAGTCCAGAAAACCCCAGGACGATCACTGACTCCCCTTTCTCACGCCTCTGGCTTAGCATAATCTTATAAATTGTGGCCTCTTGAGACTTCCTTTACTTTCCTACCAGCGCAATCCTGCATGAAAAATGATATTCTTAAAAATTTATCCAGTATTTTTAGGGGCTGTATGCCAGGAGGATTGTCTCCAACCACCTTCTCCATCATAGTGCCAGCAATAAAATCTTTATTTTTTATTTTAATGAGATTGATTCTAATGCTTCTCCAATAAGATACATAGTAAAAGTGTTTGGTAACATTCTATATCAAGTTAGTGAAGTTCTCTTCTATACCTCTTGGTTAACCAAGAATTATAAATTATGAGTGAGTACTGAGTTTTATTAAATGCTTTTCAGCATTTATTAATTTCCGTATCTTATTTCCATAGCTAATTATATAGCTCATCCCAAGGGTGATGGAAGCAGAGATGACCCACCCAATAGCCACTAGGACCCTTGGAATGCAGACTCATGATTTTTCCATTAAAAAGAACAATAAATTCAGGGAATGTGGACATTAATTCAAATTCTTAGTATGGTTGCCATGTTCTGTTCTCTGAGCCATCAGTCTCTTGTCCTCACACTTCAGATACTGGTGTCCTGGGCACAACCTGAGCAGGTCATGAGGGGTGTGTAGGGGACGCCTCTTGCACATAGGGGCCTTTTAGATGGCACAACTTGAAGGGGGCTGGGAAAAGTTCCCTGCAACACCTCCTGAACCTCTATGAAACATTGATACAACAAACTGAATATCCAGTTGGAAACTGACATAAAGAGGCACATCCAAATTCCTCATGTAGTGTGTGAAATAATTTTCCTGGATCTCTATAATTTCCAAAGAGTCAAACTATAAAACCATGGGCAATACTGGCACTCCACATGCATCGATAAGACAGAGGCAGTTAACTCAGAGGTCACTGTGTCCTGTTAAATATTGGAAGAGGGTACTGCATGTACTTATGACCTGGGCTGATGCCAGCTCTCAACCCTGATCTGTGTCTAGTAACCTGCTGACCTCTTGGATCTGACCAAGTACCAGGAAGCACAAAGGCCAATTTTCATTTATGGCCCCCTGAAGATAGCAGCTGACTTTTCTTACTGGAATTCATAAACTGTGACTTCAGCTATCTGAGTTTTCCTCTGGAGGCCTGCCCCATGCCAGGACCAATGAGGAGACTTTTGTTTACAACACTTGATTTGTTTCATAAAGAATTTAAAACATATAGCTTCATTTTATCCCCATGAATTTGTGAAAAAGCAACTTGCATCATGTATCTATTTACATGACAGGAAGAATTAGAATAAGAGAAAAGATGTTCTGGCTGGGCATGATGGCTCACGCCTGTAATCCCAGCACCCTGGGAGGCTGAGGAATGTGGATCTTTTGAGGTCAGTAGTTAGAGACCAGGCTGGCCAACATGGCAAAACCCCGTCTCTACTAAAAATACAAAAATTGGCCAGGCATGGTGTCACACACCTGTAATTCTAGCTACTCGGGAGGCTGAGGCATGAGAATCATTTGAACCCAGAAGGTGGAGATTGCAGTGAGCAGAGATCGTGCCACTGCACTCCAACCTAGGGGACAGAGTGAGACTGTCTCAAAAAAAAAAAAAAGTTCTGTCATTAATTGACTTCATGAACACGCCCCAGAGCCCCAGTTTCCTCATTTGCAAAAGGCATAAGACCTGCCCTGCCCCACCCTCCCTTGTTCAACTTGGCATAAGTTCGGCCCTGCCTTCCTCACAGGCACCTTGACATGAAGTTGTAATTTTGAAATCATTTTGTGAAAAACAAAACTTGGGTAAATGTGAGTAAAATTTACCAAATGTCTCCCTTCATGAACAAAGCCAACAGTTTTACAGGTATCACTTGCCCGCAGAAATTCAGTATTCTTATGTTACATTCCCTTTACCTGCTTTTTTCTCTTAATCCTCTGGTCAGTTCTGCTATTTGTGTGTGTGTGTGTGTGTGTGTGTGTGTGTCTCTTAGAGACAGCAGGATTTTATATATATATATATATATATATTTATGTGTGTATATATGTATGAATATACACTCATAATTATATATAATCATGTATATACACACACACATAATTAAATATATACATAAAATCCTTCAATCTCCAAGAGTTTCTATCCCAAAGATTATGGTTTTTGTTTTTTTAGCCATTTACCCCCTTTTATTTAGATTCTGTTGCTTCAACTTCAAACTGCCCACTCTTTTCTTCCCATAATCTCAGTGACCTGGTTCCAAAGTTTTTGCTTTGACTCATTTGAAGACTAAATGTATCTACATGTCCTCCCCACATCCTTTACCTGGGAAGGAACTATCTCATCCTCAAATGTATATTGACCTTTATTTTTTAAATTATTATTATTTTAAGAGACAGGGTCTTGCCATGTCACCCAGGCTAGAGGGCAGTGGTCTGATCATGGCTTACTGCAGCCTTGAATTCCTGGGCTCAAGTGATCCTCCCGCCTCAGCCTCCTGAAGAGCTGGGACTACAGGTGTGTGCCACCATGCCCAGACACTTTTTAAATTTATTTTTGGTAGAGACAGGGTCTCACTTTGTTGCCCAGGTTCATCTCAAATTCCTGGCCTCAAGCAAGCCTCCTGCCTAAGCCCCCCAAAGTGTTGGGATTACAGATATGAGCCACCATGCCTGGCCATTATACATAAAAATTTATTTATTTATTATTGGTTGATTGAGACAGGGTCTCATTCTCTTGCCCAGGCTGGAGTGCAGTGGGACAGTCATGGCTCACTGCAGCTTTGACTTCCTGGGCTCAAGTGTTCTTCCTGCCTCAGCCTCCAAAGTAGCTGGGACTACAGGCACATGCACCACACTTGGCTATTTTTTAATTTTTTTGTTGAGATGGCATCTCACTATGTTGCCAGGCTAGTCTTGAACTCCTGGCCTCAAATGATCCTCCCGTTGCAGTTTCCCTAAGTGCTGGGATTACAGGCGTGAGCCTGTATATTGACTTTAAATAACAATTTATAATGTGAGTCATTTCACATATCTGTTTATTTTATTTCCTAGCACCATACAGGTGTTTTGATTGACAAGATTATCTTCTCCATCCCAGTCTGTTTGTGTACTGCCACTATTGTCTGGTTAGTTGGATTTCTCAGGTCCTGCTACTACTGCAAGTGTGGACTGCAGACCCACAGCATCAGCATCACCTGGGAGCTTGTGAGATGCTGAAGCTCAGGCCCACTGCAGACCTACTGAATGGAAATTTGCATTTTAACAAGCTCCCCAGGTGATCTGTATGTACATGAAAGCTGAAGCATCACACTCTTAGATTGTAAGAGCTGGCTCCAGGTTACCTTAAACAGGGGCACTTCTGAAGCAGGCATGGGAGAGAAGGAAGGCAAAAATCTCAACTGCCAGGGCTGCAACCTCCTAGAGATTAAAATGTAGCTCAGAACTCAGGCTGGGATCAAATGTAGTTTAATTGACATGGTTATCTTTTTATTCCTCATGATAGTGCTTTTAACTACTGTATTAGTCCAAGTTCATGCTGCACTGATTGATAAAGACATACCTGAGACTGGGTAAATTATAAAGAAAAAGAAGTTCAATGGACTCACAATTCCACATGGCTGGGGAAGCTTCACAGTTATGGTGGAAGGTGAAAGACATGGTGGCAGGCAAGAGAGAGAATGAGAACCAAGTGAAAGGGGTTTCCCCTTATAAAACCATCAGATCTCATTAGACGTATTCACTACCCTGAGAACAGTATGGGGGAAACCACCCACATGATTCAATTACCTCCTACCGGCTCCCTCCCACAACACATGGTCATTGTGCATACTACAATTCAAGATGAGATTTGGGTGGGGACACAGCCAAACCATATCAACTACTGATGTTACTTTCCTTTGTTTCCTTTCTTTCTGCTGCTTCTCCATCTCACAGCTTCTGCTTCCTCAGGGCCCTTCCTGCTTCATGGCTTCCCTGTCCTGCCTTCTCTCTGAGTGCACTGTGGCTGCTATGCACAGGTCAGGACTGAGACACCCAAATCGGTCTACTATTTCGGCTTCCCTTTCAAGATTCTTTAAATATTTGATTGACACTTATTTGGTGATGTTCTTTTTTTACTTTGTAGTAAAATATACAGAAGGAGCAGGATTGAAAAATTAATTAATTCTGGTAAATACAAATAACAAATTTTACCATCTTAAGCATTTCTGAGAGTATACTCAATAACGTTAAGTATATTTTCATTGTTGTGCAGTGAATCTCCAGAGGTTTTTCATCTTGTAAAATGGAAACTCTACCCATTAAACAACTCCCATTCCCGTCTCCCCACAGCCCCTGGCAACCACCATTCTACTTTCTGCTTCCATGAGCTTGACTACTATACCTTTTATTTGTCTTTCTGTGACTGGCTTATTTCACTTAGCATAATGTCCTCAAGGTTCATCCATGTTGTAGCATGTGTTAAAATTTCGTTTTTTTCAAGGCTGACTCATATTCCACTGTAGTATGTCCCATGTTTTGTTTATCCATTCATCAATTAATGAACTTTGGGTTGCTTCTACCTTCTGTCTATTGCGAATAGTGTTGCCGTGAACATCAGTGTACAAATATCTCTTCAAAACCCTGATTTCAGTCCTTTTTGGATATATACCCAGAAATGGTTGCTCAGTCATATGATAATTCTATTTTAATTTTCTGAGAAACTGCCATATTGTACCATTTTTACATTCCAACCAATCAAGCCCAGGGTTCCAGTGTTCCAATTCGTCTACAACCTTGTCATCACTTGTTATTTTCTGTTTATGTGGTAGCAGCCATCCTAAAGAGTGTATGACATTTCATTGTGGTTTCTATTTGCATTTGCCTTATGATTAATGCTGTTGAGTATTTGCCTTATGATTAACGATGTTGAATATTTTTTCATGTGCTTGCTGGCAAGTGATGTTCTTTTCAATGTGTACTATGTTCTTTATGGTCAAAATACGTAATTTATTCTGTGTAATTTTCCAAGCCACACAACTTCTTGGAAGGCATGTTTGAGTGTTTAGATAATAAAACAGCACATTTCTTCCTTGCAAACAGCTCTGCACTACATATTATTCCATTTCTGGCTCTGTCCACCAACTTCAGTGGGCTGTCCTTAGGGTCGGGTTGGCTGGAGTGGCCCTGTGTGACAGGCATGTGAGTGTCCCTAAGCACCGTACAGATACTAGTCTGCATTGTCAAGGAGTATTTTAAGTCTCCACCTCAGGGTGATGACTGCTTTGGTAGGAAAGGAGGCAATTTAAAATTCACCTTATTTCTGATTCGTTCCAATAATGTTTTGGTGCCTTTGAATATGGCAGCCCCCTAGGCAGCAGTCCATCCGGCAAACCTTATAACTGACATCTATATGTCTGACATCCAGACTCACTAGAAGAAGATCTAAATGGATCAGGGGGTTACTTGTCCCTGGGACAGAGCAATTACACTATCCCTCACAGGCCCCAGAAGGTCTATGGACCCTTGGGCACCAGGAGCCCCTCTGAGAGCAGCTTCAGGGTGGGCTTGGCCTCCAGAGTGGCCTCCTCCAGCAAGGTCAGGCTGGATAAACGTTTGTGAAAGTCTCCTGTACAAAAAGACATGGGAGACTGTGAACACCATTTGTCCCTTTGTGTAATTGCTTCACCAATGTTGACAGCTCATGTGACACACCTGTCTTTCTGATGGAGGAAGGAAGGAAGGAATATCATTTTCTATCAAAAGTATTCTCTGATCAGCCCTGTTCTAAAAAAAAAGAGTTATCTGATGGGTCTCTTGTCAAAATCAGTGATATGGTTTGGATGTTTTGTCCTTCCAAATCTCATGTTGAAATATGACCTTCAGGCTGGGCGCAGTGGCTCACACCTGTTATCCCAGCACTTTGGGAGGCAGAGGCAGGCAGATCACCTGAGGTCAGGAGTTCAAGACCAGCCTGGCCAACATGGTGAAAGCCTGTCTCCACTAAAAATACAAAAATTAGATGTGGAGGTCAGAGTGGAAACAGGTGTGAAAGGGTCCAGCAGAAGAAAACATGGCTGCCAAAGTGTTTGAGTCCATCGGCAAGTTTGGCCTGGCCTTAGCTGTTGCAGGAAGTGTGGTGAACTCTGCCTTATATAATGTGGATGCTGGGCACAGAGCTGTCATCTTTGACCCATTCTGTGGCGTATAAGACACTGTGGTAGGAGAAGGGACTCACTTTCTCATCCCATGGGTACAGAAGCCAATTATCTTTGACTGCCATTGTTGACCACGTAATGTGCCAGTCATCACTGGTAGCAATGATTTACAGAATATCAACATCACACTGCACATCCTCTTCAGGCCTGTCTCTAGCCAGCTTCCTCGCATCCTCACCAGCATCTGAGAGGACTATGATGAGTGTGTGCTGCCATCCATCAAGACTGAGAGATCCTCAAGTCAGGAGTGGCTCGCTTTGATGCTAGAGAACTAATCACCCAGAGAGCTGCTCTCCAGGCAGGTGAGTGAGACCTTAGAGAGTGAGCAGCTACCTTTAGGCTCATCCTGGACCATGTGTCTTTGACACATCTGACCTTCAGGAAGGAGTTCACAGAAGCCATGGAAGCCAAACAGGAGGCTCAGCAGGAAGAAGAGAGGGCCATAACTCACAGGCCACTGCCAGGACGGCCTGATTGAGCTGTGCAAGCTGGAAGCTGCAGAGGACATCACGTACCAGCTCTCACGCTCTCAGAACATCACCTATCTGCCTGTGGGGCAATCTGTACTCCTCCAGCTGCCCCAGTGAGGGCCCACCCTGCCTGCATCTCCGCAGGCCAACTGGGCCACAGCACTGATGATTCTTAACACCACCTTCCTTCTGCCCCAACCTCAGAAATCACTGTGAAATTTCATGATTGGCTCAAAGTGAAGAATATAAAGATAAAATCACTTCAGATCTCTCTCTAAAAAAAAAAAAATTAGCTGAGCCTGGTGGCGCATGCCTGTAATCCCAGCTACTCGGGAACCTGAGGCAGGAGAATGTAGTAAGCTGAGATCGCAGCACTGCACTCCAGCCTGGGCCACAGAGCAAGACTCCATATCAAAAACAAAAAACAAACAAAAAAAGAAATGTACCTCCAATGTTGCAGGTAGGCCTTGTGGGAGGTGTTTGGTCATAGGGGTGGATCCCTTGTGACTGGTTTGATACCCTCGGTAATGAGTGACTTCTCACTCTTAGTTCATACAAGAGCTGGTTGTTTGAAGAGCCCAGCACCTCCTCTCTCTCCTTTGCTCCCTCTTGCCATGTGACATATCGGCTCGCTCCTCACCTTCCTCCATGCTTGGAAGCTTCCTGAGACCTCACTAAAAACCGGTGCCATGCTTGTGTAGCCTTCAGAAGCATTAACCAAACAAACCTCTTTTCTTCATAAATTACACAGCCTCAGATTCCTTTATAGCAATACAAAAATGGACTAACAATCAGATCTCACTGTAACTCCAGAACCTTGCTGCCCATTCATTCTCTTCTAGCCAAAGTCCACTTTTCCCGCTCCAGAGTTACCACAAGGAAAATGAACAGCCTCAATCCTTGCCGCTCAGGCAAGATTAAAGAGTTACAGTGTAGGCCGGATGCGGTAGCTCACACCTATAATCCCAGCACTTTGGGAGGCTGAGGCTGGTGGATCACCTGAGGTCAGGAGTTTGAGACCAGCCTGGCCAAACTGGTTTGAGACCAGTGAAACCCCATCTCTACAAAAAACACAAAAATTAGCTGGGCGTTGTGGCAGGTGCCTGTAATCTCAGCTACTCGGGAGGCTGAGGCAAGAGAATTGCTTGAACCCAGGAGGCAAAGGTTGCAGTGAGCCGAAATCACTCTATTGCACTTCAGCCTGGGCAACAAGAGCAAGACTCTGTCTTAAAAAACAAACAAACCAGAGTTACAGTGCAGCAGAGAAGCAGGACAGGACCACTGGGCCAAGCCATCCCAACTCTGCCCAATCAGTGGAGGTTGCCTTGTGGAGACCGTAGGGGAGGATCAGTTTCCTCGGCTCTTCCAGCTTCTAGATGCCACTGCAATCCTTGGCTCACAGCCGCTTCGTTTGTCTTCAAAGCCGGCCACTTAACATCTGACCCTTTTTCCACATCACATCTTTCTCCGACTAAACCCAGGAAAGCTTTCCTAATATTAAGATTCATGTGATTAGACTAGGCCTGCCTGGATGATTCAGGATACCATCTCCAGGTCTGTACCCTCATCACATCTGCAAAGACCCTTTTGCCGTAAAAGGAAACATATTCACATGTTCTGGGGATAAGGATGCAGGCCTCTTCTATCTACCACAAGGACATAATCAAAAACATAGAGGCATGCCAGGCAATTAGTTTATTAAAATGCTACACCATTTTTCTGGATTCTGTGATGTTTGTTACTTGTCCTTTTTAATATTTGTCATTTGTTGTGATTTCTTTTCTCATTATTTCTTACAAATATTCTCTTTGGTACATAATTTTGTATTTGTAATTTGGTATTTTTTAAAATTATTTTTTAGACAGGGTCTCACTCTGTGACCCAGGCTGGAATGCAGTGGCATAAGCTCACTGCAGCTTTGAACTCCAGGGCTCAAGCAGTCCTCCCACCTCAGCCTCCTGAGTAGCTAGGACTACAGGCATGCACCAAGATGCCCAGCTAAGTTTTCTGTTTGTTTTTTGGGTGTGTTTTTTTTTTTTTTTGAGACAGAGTCTCACTCTGTTGCCCAGACTGGAGTGGTGTGAATATGACTCACTGCCGCCCCTACTTCCTGGGCTCACGTAATCTTCTCACCTCAGCCTCCCAAGTAGCTGGGACCACAGGTATGTGCTACCACTCTTGGCTAATTTTTAAATTTTTTTGTAGAGATGGGGTCTCATCGTGTCACCCAGGCTGGTCTTGAACTCCTGGGCTCAAGTGATCCTCCCACTTTGGCCTCTCAAAGTGCTGAGATTACAGGTGTGAGCGACTCACCCAGCCCTTTTTTTTTTTTTTTTAAAGAGATAGGGTCTTGCTATATTGTTCCAGCTGGTCTCATACTCCTGCTCGCAATTGATCCTTCTACCTCAGCCTCCCAAAGTGCTGACATTAGAGGCATGAGCCCCCACACCTGGTCTGTATTCTTTTTACTTAAATAGGACTGCCCAGTCCAGGCACCATGGTTCACGCCTATAATCCCAGCATTTTAGGAGGTCAAAGCTGGCAGATCACCTGAGGTCAAGAGTTCAAGATTAGCCTGGTCAACATGGTGAAATCCTGTCTCTACTAAAAATACAACATTAATCGGGTGTAGTGGCCCATGTCTTGTAGCACCAGCTACTCGGGAGGCTAAGGCAGGAGAATCACTTGAACCTGGGAGGCGGAGGTTGCAGTGAGCTGAGATTGCGCCACTGCACTCCAGCCTGGGTGACAAGTTCAAAACTCCATCTCAAAAAAATAATAATAATAAAATAAAGTAAAATAAAATAGGGCTGCCCAAATTATGTAAGCCTCAGAACCCACGTAAGCAAAGAACACCGCTGCTCACCCATTGACTAACCTGAACACAAGAGGAAATTTCTCTTCCAGATACCACTGGCTGAGGAGTCGGCTCTTGGCTGGGGTTGATCTGTGCAGAGGCCAGTAAGGGAGCTGGGCAAGTGCAGAAGTGGAGACTAGCTGTGTCCCAGACAGTGATGCCCTGGTCTGAAACCCTGGAGATCCCTTAGCAGGGCAAAGTTCAATGTAGGCAGACCAGACCATAAGGGGTGCCTCAGTTAGGATAAACTTTGTGTGCCTGCAAGGGTACGGGAAGATGGCTGGGCAGGAGAAGGAGCTAAAAGGGCTCTGAGGCATTGTACTGTGAACTCCATCAGTCTCCTGCTTTGCTCAGGCAGCCAGCCCTGTCTCCCTTGTTTACAACACAGCATTACAGTGGGTCTGCCTTTCCCCGAGACTCTTCCCTAGCCTCTGCATGGCCAGCAGCCCTCTTCTTATCTCCTACTCTCTTAAGAAACATGCCTATCACCTGAGGTTTCTCAGGGCTTCTACTTAATCAACCTTCCTCATCCCTTAATGCTGCCTCTTCCCTCCCATCACCTGTGCCCGGAAATAGTCAAGGCCAGGTTCTATTCTTTTTCTTGAATTTCTTTCACGTTGCTTCTTGACTCTTTGTAAACTACAATTCCCCATTCTCACTGCCTTAGTTTTCCCCCTCTCCATGTTTCTCAAACTGTATCCCACCATGCCCTGACAAGGGCTTTTCTCCCTTTCTAGTATTTTGCTTTTTCTGCTCTAGTGGGATTTTCTCCTTTGCCCTCCATTGCTACTAAACTTCCCAACCTAATAGGCAGTGTCTTGCACTTTCTACTGATCATTTCATTCTTTCTTGCACTTCCCATGTCTGTACCCAATTCCAGTTCCTGGACTATTGGCCCCAGATGTATCTGCAGCCTCAGATACATGAGAATTCACCCATGTTCTCATGCACAATCTTTAAATATTTGATTCCAAAGGTCTCCTCCCAGCACCTCCCTTTACTCCTTCCCTTCCTCATGTTTCTCCTGCAGGGGGAGGAACATGCATAATCATTCAACTCTGTGATGTTTTTTCTAGTTTGTAATCATGATCTACCCTGTACCACTGAATCATCTCATATCATTTAAACACTCACACCAAGTGTGCCTCATCTCACAGCTTAATCCCCTGTTGATCAGAAAACCCCAAGTCCCTGGAACTCAAGCAGGATCTCATTCAGCCTGACACAACCTGAGATTTCTCCCTGACTCCTTTCCCAGCCTCAAGACTGAGGACTTGCAAGAGTCTTGCAAGTCTTGCGTCGAGCCTCCTTGTAACCCACTGTCCTCCACTGGTCAAGGCCCACACAGCAGGCTCTGTCTAGTTCTAACCCTTCAAGGATGCTTCGCATCCCTTCCTTGCGCCATTGTCCAGTCCTGAGCTCTCTCAAGCCTTGGGCTGCTCTCCCCTTTTCCCCTCCCTCCCAACCCTATTCCTTACCTCTCTACATACTCCTGGGAGCCTTGCTCCTTCTGTAGCAGAAACTTCACACACATTTTCTTTCCAATTCCCCTCCACTGCTATCTCCAGTTGCACCGCTCTTGTCCGTTTTTTTCTCTCCACGTTCAAACTTGTCTTCTCTGGAGGACTTGCACTCAACTCCTGGGGCTTCCCCTGGGCCGGCATCTGAGTGGCGTCTGCCTTTCTGGTTCCTCTCACCTCCTCTCCCCTCACTTCTTGCCCTGCCAGAAGTGGGAACACCCGCTGCCAGAAGCGGGAACACCCTGCCAGAAGTGGGAACACCCGCTGCAGCAGTGGCTCTCCTCTTCCTCTCCATGCCCAATGCCATGTCAGCCTCTCTTATCAGCTTCCATTTTATTGCAGGGACACTAAGCACCAGAGAAGTTAGTAAGTACAGCGAGTTAATTCGACATCAGTGGCAAGGGCCAGGATCTGGCCTCCTGACTATGACAACAAGACAATGCCCACTACATCTCCAGCCCCGAGGAGCAAAAAACAAAGTCCTCTGACCTCCAGGAGGCTGTGGGCCAGCTGGATCCGGTTTGGTCACAGTCATTCCCCCATTAAAGGGGGGAGGGAGGTCGTCCATGAATGACACACACATAAACATGGTGCTTAGCCGCAGCTCTATTAACAGGCAGCAGTTCTTCAATATCCACTTAGACTCCAGCTCTGCCAGGACCATTGGCCATTTTTCTTCTCGTGTTGTGATCCTGCCCACCCCGCATCCACTTTCTCCCCGTCTGCTTGGCTACTTCGTTGAAAACTCTCTTTCTGCCCAGCCTTTCCAGCTCCCTCTGGGAGCTTGGACCCCACACCACCTGAAGGGCTATCCTCCCTCAATGTCCCCCAATCCCAGAAATCATCGTGAACCAGTAATCTGTCCCATGAGCTGCTCGCCACTCAGACCTCTGGCCAACTCGAGGCCTCCTAACTTAATCCACTCAGGTGCAGCCTCTGTAATCCAACCCAGACAGCCTGCTCTCTTTTCTTCTCATTTCCTCCTCCCCTATTACCCTTCTCTCTCCCATGTTTTTATTCATATGTTCTACTCCAGGGCTCTATTTTTGTGTACAAAACATCATGATTACAGCTCTCTTTCTTTATAACAATTCCAGCCCCGACTCCCCCTCTTTTTTCCCCATGAGAGGTCAGCTCCTGAGTCCACAGGCCCAAATGTGAGTGATGCATGTAAGGGACAGAGTGTTTCCTCTGAGGCCTCCACACATCCCTATCCAGCCTTTTCATTCTCTGTGGTTTTCTCACTTCTAGTCCAAGAGGCCCAGAAGCAAACCTGGAGGTGAGACCCAAAGAAAGCTGGAACCATGCTGACTTTGTACACTGGAGGGACACAGAGTCTGTTCCTGGAAAGCCCACTGTCAAGGCAGATGAGGAAGTTGAAGGTCCCCAGATCTGCCGTGTATGTGGGGACAAGGCCACTGGTTATCACTTCAATGTCATGACGTGTGAAGGATGCAAGGGCTTTTTCAGGTAAGTTACCCATCAGCCTTCCCCGATCTGCCACCACTGACATGCTGGGTCACATCTAACTGGGGTCTGCCACTAACCCACTGGGTAACGTCTCAGGGCCTCAGCTTGACCTGTCCCCCCCAGGTTCAGAGTGTGAGCTGGTGGCCCTCCCAAAGGCCTTGTAAGAGTCTCAAGGGAGCCATTTATAGCCCAGAGGAATCCTTCATCTTCAGTCTTCCTGTTCTACCCAGGAAAGTTCTCCTTCCATTAAGATATCTGGGCTTCTCCATGTGCTCTTGAATAAAAGAGAAGATGACTCAATAAAAGATAAGGAATTTGAAAATCCCAAATCCAAGTGTTCATATCCGCCTTCTGGGGTGGTTGTTATGTAAAGAATGGCATAAAAGAAATGAAAAATATAACAAAACAAGGCCACCTAGAAACAGACTAACAGGGAGGACCAAAAACATGGTCTAAAAAGCCCCAGCTCATAGCAAGGCAGGCCTGGACAGAAGGGCTCATGTTGTCCACCTGAAGAAAAGAGCAAAGCCAGTTCAGCAAGGCTACCCTTGGGACAGGGCTGATACCACAGCAAGAGAAGCAGACTGAGGGGAAGCGGGGGAGAGGGAAGAAAGCCACATGTGAGGAAGCACTTCCAGCGCACCCTCCAGAGGGGATAGGGTATGCAAGGAGCAGCTCCCACCTCAGGGGCCACATGCAGGACCCTCATGCATTCCCAAGACAGCCAGCCTGACTTGGCCCTTTGCAGAATTCTTCCTGGAGGCTGGGCATTTATTCAAATGGAAATGGGCAAGTTCCTGGGAGAAATGAACATTTGTGTTGCATGAGTTATAACAGGGGTGAGACACACCAGCAGTGTCAGGCTGGATTCAGCTACAAGTCACAGGACACTCATTGCAAATTGGTTTGGCAATAAGGAAAATGCATTACCTCTCTCAACAGGAAGTCTGAAGGCCTCCAGGTTGGCGAGTTCAGCAGCTCAGGTTCTTCCCATTTTTCTCTTTAGCCATCCCACCTGAGAGCTCTGATTTCAATTGGGCTCCCCTTGTGGGGGCACAGTGCCGGGGCCCCAGGCAGCAATCATGAGGTTCAGCAGAGGCACACAAAGGCCCATCTTTGAGAGTAAACAAACCTTTCCCAGGAGGCCCCTCACATTGGCTAGTGCTGGGCCCAGCCTATGTCTGAACTAGTCACTAGCAAAGAGCACCAGCTATGTCCCTGAGCTGGACACATGCCACACGGCTGCGTGGAAGAGGGTGGATGTCTGCACCAGCTCCAGTGCCCATGCAATGTCCCTGCATCCTGTCTTGGCGTGCAGGAATCTTCTGCTCTCCCTTCCTTGTTTGGGTACTATTTCTGGGACTCCCAGAAAGAGGCAACATGTTTTAGTGGGCAAGAGCTAAATCCAGTATCAGGCAGACCTGGATTCAAATTTCAGCTTGTCATGTACCCAGAGGACAGCTGGGGATCCACTGTCTCCAAGCCTCAGTCTCCGTCATCTGTGCCAGCCAGATGAGATTATGAATTTCACAGGGTTTGAGATCTAAATTTGCAAAACTGCAAAATACCTAGCCTAGCATCTGATACATAGCATACCTTTAATCAATGTGCACCCTGGTTTCATCTTTTACTCACTCTGGGTGGACTTTGATGTAGCATCAGGGCTTTCTTCCCCAGGCCAATTGGGAAGGCAAAAGGCAGAGATGGCGTCTGTGAAGAACATGCCCCTCAGCTGGTCACTGGTCTGAGGCCCGAGGCCTCCAAGCTCAACCCTGCCGGGTCACTGCGGGCTTGGCTCAGCCTTCCAGGCCTGCCCTCAGGGACCTCTGCAGCCCTACCTGGCTGTTCTGTGCTCCTGGGGCAGCCTCCCTCAGTTTTCACTCTGGACCAGAGCCAGAGCCAAGGGATAATTTGTTTCTTTCCATCCAGCTGTGGAAATGGGAAAAATAAAGGAAGGGCTGCACCGACTGTGTCTTTTGTGCAGGACTTCTGGGCTGGGAGTAGGAGACGTTGCACCAGCGTCTCCAAAATGCGTCTGCCCCATTGCCTCTCTGCGCACCGCCTCTGTGCGGGCCGCTGGGTCCCGCCTGCACGCTCTGCTGTTCCAGGCGCTGGACCTCTTTGCCCCTTAGGTCAACGAGGGGAATCCACTCTGCCATAGGGAAGCCGCTGTCCTGCGGGGTAGAAAAGCTTCCCTATAGTTCACCCCTTCCTCCCTGGCTGCCCAGTCAAGAAGAAGCGGAGCAAAGAAAGGCGGGGGCTTCTCTGGTTTCTTACCCCACTGGGGTCAGGTTTCCTTGGCTCCCTCTTTTAAGGAGGAGAAGTCGAGGAAGAGGCCCATCTCCATGGAAACCTTCTGGTAACAAGGGTGTGAAAGAGGAAGGGACAGGGATTTCAGGAAGAGGGGAAGGCGCTGGGGATGGGCCTGGAGCTGAATTGTCCCAGAAAGTGGCCCAGGAGCTGCAGGCGCCTGTGAAAAGCACGCGTCCCATTTTCTGCAGTAATGGCCAGAAAAGATCTCCTCCCCGGCTCTGCCCCTCTAGCCGAGTCCTGGACCTCTAGGGACGCCCACCTACACCCTTCCTATAAAACCTGACCCAGCTGGGACGCAAAGGTTGGTGTCCCCCTCCCCGAGTCGGTAGGGAGGGAGGTGGTGTGGCCAGGAGGCCCAGACCAAGGGCCCGGGCGCGGGTGCAGACTCCCTTCTGCTCCCCGTTCTCTCACAGGAGGGCCATGAAACGCAACGCCCGGCTGAGGTGCCCCTTCCGGAAGGGGGCCTGCGAGATCACCCGGAGGACCCGGCGACAGTGTCAGGCCTGCCGCCTGCGCAAGTGCCTGGAGAGCGGCATGAAGAAGGAGAGTGAGCAGCGGGCGCGGGCGGGCAGGGCCGGGGCGCACGGCTCTGTGTAGGGACGTGCCGTGGGTGTGTGCTGCATGAGCGGAGATGGGGGCCGAGTGTGCGCGTGAGCGCACATGCACTTGTGAGCTGATGTCGGGGCGCAACAGGCAGCCACCTGGGGGAGCGCTTCCAGCCGACCCGGTGGAGATGGAGGGAGTCTAGTAATCTCTGCCCCAGGAGATGTGCTGGGCAGCCCTGGCCAGGGCGTGCCCTCTGTCTCCCCTCAGCTGCTCCTGCATGATTCCTTTTGTCCCCCTCATACTGATGGTTTAAAACCGCATCTGGGGATAGGGGTGTGAATCTAGGGGAGGGAAGCAGGAGCCACATTGGTGATAGGACCCCCAGCCTTCTAGCTACTAGTCCCACCAGCTGCCCCAGACCTGGATCTTTATAGGGGAACTGTTTGCAGACAGGTGGCATGAGGAGTCCTCATTCTACCTGTTTAACTTTGATACATCCGTGCTCCCAGGTCACTCTGAGATTAAGGCTCATGGGGAAAAGGCTAGATGCTTCTAGTGCATATTTGTCTCCATGGAACACAAAGGGACAAGGGACCCAAAGCTGCTTCTTTCAAGAACAAGTTCTCTAGGCTGCTGGCAGGCATCCTCCATCTCTCCCCATCAAGGACCTCATAGCTTTGCTCGACACATACAGTGGGCTCCAGAAATCCACAGAAGACCCTAAGGCTCCAGGCTATACAGGAATTGTCTAGAGTTGCTATTTCTTGCTAAGCTGTAGCCCAGCTCTCTGGGGTCTCGGAGACCCAGACACCTCTGAAAGTCTTGGTATATAATTCACCAGAAGATGATAACAGTAGATGCCATTTATTGAACATCTGTTATGTACCTGGAATTATACTGGACGCTCTACATCCAAGGTCTCATTTAACAGTGGTACGAGGTAAACACGGTTCCTCTAGATTACAAAGGAGAAACCTGAAGGCAGGAGAGGTTAAGGAAGTTGCTTGGGGTCACAGGTAGTAAGTGACAAAGCTTTCATGCAAACCCAGCACCTTTGGATTCTTAAGTCTATGCTCTTACCAGGGCCCCACAGTGTCCTCACAAACCCCACTGCAGAGAGCAACACAGCAGCTGCACCCCAGTTCTGTCCTCACCCAGGTATTTCTCCAGAGGAGCCCATAGGCCTCTCAAGTCTGGACAGGGGAGAATTGCTTGTCACCATCATTTTCCCTTTTGCTTAATACCTTCTGCTGCCTTGAAAACATTATGTAGTGGATTCCCAGGGGGCTGGAGGCTGACCAGGGGCACGTGTGCCTGAGCCAGCCTCACTGTCCCTGCAGTGATCATGTCTGACGTGGCTGTGGAGGAGAGGCGGGCCTTGATCAAGAGGAAGAAAAGAGAACGGATCGGGACTCAGCCACCGGGAATACAGGGGCTGACAGAAGAGCAGCAGATGATGATCAGGGAGCTGATGGATGCTCAGATGAAAACCTTTGACACTACCTTCTCCCATTTCAAGAATTTCCGGGTAGGAGGCTGGGGCGCTGTCCCTGCATCTGTGCTACCTCTTCAAAGCCTCAGTCTCATTGCCAGCATTCTAGTGTGGTCCCTGGGTGAGCAGCATCAGCATACGGATTTGCAGGTCACCCCAGATCTCCAGAATCAGAAGCTCCAGGGAGGGGCAGGACCCCTGGATGATTCTATTGCAGGTTCAGGTTTAAAAATTGCTGCTCTCTTCTTTAAAGCAGGTAGGAACTGGGTCTGAGCAATACGTGGAGGGAAAGCTAGGCAGTTCCCCAGTGTTGCTGGCATTCAGGGCTTTATGAGGAGAGGGTCGGGACATGTTGGGGGTGTGACTTTCATGAATTGGTGTCTCTTGATCCCAGCACATTAACCATATCTATGCTCCAAGCACCCTCCTTCTCCTTTGCACTGATAGATATCTCAAATGGCCCTTCCCAGCCCAAAGAACTGGATTAGCTCAGTGACCTCGGATCTGCTCTTCCCATCCATACTGCCCTAAAACTTTCTGAGTCTCCTGAGCCCAACATCTGGAATGCTTGGGACACATCATGGTTGGAGGCCCCCTTACCCTCCATTTTGACCCAGCAGGGATGTGTGTGACCATTAATTCATAGATCCCCAAAGCACCTTCATCTGATAGGAGAACGCCGGAGAGAAGAAACAAATGCTGTGCGTGTATGTGTGGGGACACACGCGTGCGTGTGGGTGTGAATGCCTGCATTTGTGCGTCCTCTCAGGCTGCAACTGAGGCTGTGCCTGTTTGACTGGGATCTGAGTTGGGACCTGTCTATGAAAACACATGCTGTCTCTCCTCTCTCCGCCTCCTGGCATGTGTCCTAGTTGCCAGGGGTGCTTAGCAGTGGCTGTGAGATGCCAGAGTCTCTACAGGCCCCATCGAGGGAAGAAGCTGCCAAGTGGAGCCAGGTCAGGAAAGATCTGTGCTCTGTGAAGGTCTCTCTGCAGCTGCGGGGGGAGGATGGCAGTGTCTGGAACTACAAACCCCCAGCCGACAATGGCGGGAAAGAGATCTTTTCCCTGCTGCCCCACATGGCTGACATGTCAACCTACATGATCAAAGGCATCATCAACTTTGCCAAAGTCATCTCGTACTTCAGGTAGGACATGGAGGCTGGGTGGTTGGGTGTGGAAAGGAACTGGAAGTGACCAGGTTCAAAGGGCCTGGGGTAGATTCCTGAATTTGGGGGATATCGGTGGCAGAGGTCCCTCCTTTTCCTGTGCCCCACCCCCCAGCCAGTGCTACTCCCCCCCGCCAGTGCTGCTGAGGAGTAGAGCCCACACTGCATGGCTGGTTAGCTTTGTGGCTGTGGGCCTGCCAGCATCTCTGCCTCTTCACCTGCTCAATGGAAGATAACAATGCCTTCCCTGCAGGGCTGTTCCATGGAACGAGAACACATCTGAAGAGCACCCAGCACACAGTGGGCATTTAGATGATCATTCCCTTTCCTACTCTCCCAGAAAGTTTCAGGAACCATGTCAGCAGTTTTAGAGCAAAGAATGAGAGAAATAGACAAGACAAGGCTGTGAAGGCCATGGAGAGGGTGGGTGGTCCTGCCCAAAGGTCAGGTGTCGCCAGAGCTAAATGTGGAGGCGACAACCACGGGGCAGCTGGGATTAGTGGGAGACATGGGAACTTCCTGGGGTGGAGGGAACCACAGCCCCAGAATATGTCTGCACTCTGTTAGTGTTAGGAATGGTGCCAGGTGTATCTGTTCTTGGGTAGGCCACCTTGCCTTACTAAGTCTGGTCAAGCCAGGCTGAAACACCTGCCAGGAGCTCCTGGTTTCTTCAGCAGGTTGAGGGTAGGTTGTAGTCTAGGAGCCCAGAGGTTCTTCTCTGGCCCTGTGGGAGTCATGCATGACTTATTTAATGGGGTGGTGCCGGCAGCAGATTTGGAATGGGGTTCAGATGGTGAAAAATTAGCTTCAATGGGGCAGGAAGAGAAGCCTACTTATAAATGTGGACATTGGAAGATCCTTGGTGAAATCCAGTGACTGACAATTTAACACCAGGGCTCCCCACTTGCCATTTCTCATGGCCACCAGTGTTGAGCACAGTGACCTGAGGTGTCACTGACATCTTCATTCTCAGATAGAAACTGAGGTTCCCCAAGGATAAGGAACTTGTACAAGGTCACAGCTAATCAGTGGTGGAGGGCAAATTTGGAAGTACCAAAGCCAGCTCGATGCCACGTCCTAAGCCAGGCAACGGGGAGGCAGAGAAGAATAAGATCCATTACATGGCATTTGTAGCTCAGTGTTATGGATCTAAAAGAAGGATGGGCACCAGGAGCCCAGGGCCTGAGTTCCCAAGGAGGCCAAGGCCAGAGGTAGTGTTTCCTCAAAACCCAGTGTAAGCAGCCTCCCTCTTGTAAGGGAAGGTGGGGGCCCCTCCCAGGTTGGGAGAAAGTGGTCCCTGCCGGACCAGAGGGGTATCCATGTAACCATAGTCTCAGAGGCCTATTAAGTCACCTCCATGGCTAGGCCTGTGCTCCGGCGCTAGGAGTGGGGCTGCAGGCATCTGAGCTGCAGGAAACAGTAGAAATAAGTGCGTGCATATCAAATCCAACATGGACAGTAGGAAGCAAACATCCCCATGCTGGAGCTCAGGCCAGAAGGGGAGACTGCACTCTAGAAAGACTTCTGGGAAGGGCAAAGATGGCTTGGCCGGAGGGGCTAGCAGGATTTACTAAAGGGGCAGTCATTCCAAGGGGGGAAACTGAGGCAGAAAGGAAACGTCCAGGGACTGGAAGCCAAAGCAAAGTAGGTCAGGGGTTGTGTAGGAGTTGAAGGAGGTGGGGCCAGGCTGTAAGGGACCTAGATGCCAAGCTCAGTGGGAGGTGGAGTCCCCTGAGGTAGCAGGGGAGGAGAGGATACATGGGGGCAGAGCTGTCTGCTGCTGGGTTGTGAGGGGAGAGATGAGACAACAGCCACAGTCATCCTCAGGGAAAGGAGCATCCTCCCTCTTCCTCTCGCCCCCAACTTCTGGATTATGGGACGGCTGCTGGTGCTGGCCTGTGGGCTGCCTCCCAGGGAGCTGTCCTCCCCTCCCCATCCTTGCTGCCAGGGACTTGCCCATTGAGGACCAGATCTCCCTGCTGAAGGGGGCCACTTTTGAGCTGTGCCAACTGAGATTCAACACGGTGTTCAACGCAGAGACTGGGACCTGGGAGTGTGGCCGGCTGTCCTACTGCTTGGAAGACACTGCAGGTGCCTGAGAGAGCCTGCCTGCCCTGGCAGAGGGAGGGAAACACCACCATTGTGGGAGGAAGGGAGCTGCACCAGGATATGCACGTTCTGAGATGGCAGGGCAGGAAGATGGAGTGGTAGAAAATAAGAGCTTGGTGGGGGATGACTGGCTTTTGGCCAGCTTGCTGTGAAGCTGCCCTCTACCCTGTTACCACCCACAGGTGGCTTCCAGCAACTTCTACTGGAGCCCATGCTGAAATTCCACTACATGCTAAAGAAGCTGCAGCTGCATGAGGAGGAGTATGTGCTGATGCAGGCCATCTCCCTCTTCTCCCCAGGTGAAGGCTTCCCCCAGGGTGGCTGACATCCCCCCAGCCTCATCTGCCCTCCCCAGGGAAGGTCCCAGTCCACAACCTTGCTTCTCACTTACTGCACAGCCAGGATGGGGGCTCTTGCTGGTTTCTCCTGGGGTCAGTGGGTGATGCCGAGCCCTGGTCTTCCTTCACTTTCCTGCCTGGGGGACTCCAGCTCTGGAAGGTGGTTGGTGAGCAATGCCTGACTCTGGGCTGGAGTGAGCTCGTCTTTGTACCACATCTCCCTCCCCTCTCCTCCCCTCCAGACCGCCCAGGTGTGGTGCAGCACCATGTGGTGGACCAGCTGCAGGAGCAATTTGCCATTACCCTGAAGGCCTACATTGAATGCAATCGGCCCCAGCCTGCCCATAGGTGAGCACAGCAGGGGGCAGGGACCCGTGAGGGTGATGTGAGGGAGCCGAGGTTCAGGGACATTGCTCAAGGCTTCACAACCAAACGGTGGCATCTGAAGGTGGACCCAGCCAGACCAGGTCCAAAGCTCACACTTTTGAGCACTACCTAACTACTTCCCAGGAAAAACACAAGCAAACAAGGGGACGTGGTCCAGAGAGGGGCTTCCACACCTTCACTGGTCCTCAGTAGCTCCTGTCACCTAGTGCCCAGACTGATGATGCCCACAGGCCCAGAGACAAACTTGGATTGTACTGAGCCCAAGGCCATGAAGGGTTAAGGGCAACACTGAGTATTATAGTGTGAACTTATAAACTGAAATCCTTATTTGGCCTGCACAGCTTTCTTTTTGGTGTGGTGTCCTGGGATGCTGGGAGTGGCCATGTCTTTATTTGCTCAACACTTCTTTGCATGGAGGCAGGAGGCTGAAAGTGACAGCTTTCTTTTCCATCATGGGGATGCTGAGGCGTATGGTACATCTCAGACACTAGCTTCAAAGCAATTTTCAGAAACGGATTCCAGCCTGCAGCCCCTAACCTCCACAATGACTCTGCTCAGTCCTGGCCTCTGGACATTAATGAAGGCAGTGACACCCCCAAATCCCCACACTGGTAGCTGCGATATCTGGATTTTCCCATGGAGGTCTCTGTGTACAAAGATGCAACTGCTGTGGCTAGGTGTTGTGGCTCACACCTATAATCCCAGCACTTTGGGAGGTCAAGACAGGAGGATTGCTTGGGGCCAGGAGTTCAAGACCAGCCTGGGTAACATAGCCAGATCCCAACTCTAGAACAAATTAAAACAATTAGCATGGTGGCATGTGCTCTAGTCCTAGCTACTCAGGAAGCTGAAGCTGGAGGTCTCTTGAGTCCAGGAGTTCGACACTGCAGTGAGCCATGATCATGCCACTATACTCTAGCCTGCGTAACAGAACAAGATCCTATCTCTTCAAAGAAAAAAATAAAAGACACAACTCCATGGATGGGGTGGGAGTGGGGACAGTACTGGGAAGGCTGTTCTGCCTTTCTCATCCACAGGCTGAAAGAGAAGCTTAAGTAATTCAGCAAAGCCTTGTCTCTTGGCTGACCTGAAATGTCCAGAGATTATGTTTGTGCAGCCTCAGAGCAGCCCTGAGGATTGTGGGTCAGGGAAAGGGTGGGCTGCACCTCCAACCTTTTCTCTGGCTGGCACGCAGGTTCCTGTTCCTGAAGATCATGGCCATGCTCACCGAGCTCCGCAGCATCAATGCCCAGCACACCCAGCGGCTGCTGCGCATCCAGGACATACACCCCTTTGCTACGCCCCTCATGCAGGAGTTGTTCAGCATCACAGACAGCTGAGCGGCTGCCCTTGGGTGTCACCTCCGAGGGGCAGCCAGACCCAGGGCCCTCTGAGCTGCCACTCCTGGGCCAAGACAGATGGACACTGCTGAGAGCTGACAATGCCCTGCTGAGCCTGCCTCCTCAGGGAACTCCTGCTATGACAGCTGGCTATCATTCCTCAGAAAGGACATGGATACCCCCCACCACTAGTTCAGTCTGTAGGGAGTGAAGCCATAGACCCTTATGTGAAGAGTACACTGGCCTGTAGGTCACGACCGTCAGAGAGGCAAGGCTGCCCTTTCCTTCTAAAACACCCTGTGGTCTGGGAGAAATCCCTCAGATCCCACTAAAGTGTCAAGGTGTGGAAGGGGCAGCCAGGGCTGGGCCATCTGGGGTCTATGACCACATACCCACGTTTGTTCACTTCTTGAGTCTTTTCATTGCTACCTCTAATCATCCTGTCTCCCACTTCCCACTCATTCCCAATCCCAGCCTCCTCTTCCGAGCTGCTTGGTGGGCTCCAGGCCTGTGCTCATTGGCAGGTGCATGAGTATCTGTGGGAGTCCTCTAGAGAGACGAGAAGCCAGAAGACCTGCACCAAATGCCAAAAGCTTGGCATGACCTCATTCTGGCCACATCATTCTGTATCTCTGCATCCATTTCAACACATTATTAACCACCAACAATAGGTAGCCTGCTGTAGGGTATACAATGTTGACTCAGATATAGACCCTGAGCTCACAGAGCTTATAGTTAAAAAAAACAAACAGAAACACAAATAACTTGGATCAAAAGGAAAAATGGTTAAGTGACAAAAGCAGCACAAGGAATTTCCTTGTGGATGCTGAGCTGTGATGACAGACATCGGGGACCCAAGTAAGGTTCCTGAGGACATGAGTTTGTGGGAGTAAGGGCACAAACTGTGGCTGAGGGTGCGGATGTGTGATGTGGTGTAGATAGGTCTGTTCCCCATTTGATGGGGCCTGGGTTTGTTCCTGGGGCTGGAATGCTGGGTATGCTCTGTGACAAGGCTATGCTGACAAACATACCTGAGAAGAATCATTTGCATGCACCTTACATTTCTGTGTACACATCTATTCTCCAAGCTAAAGGGTATGAAAGTGCCTGCCTTATTTATAGCCACTTGTGAGTAAATTTTTTTTTTTTTGCATTTTCACAAATTATACTTTATAAAAGGCATTCCACACCTAAGAACTAGTTCTGGCAAATGTGGTCCTGGGTTTAATGTCAAATTAAGGCAAGAGAAATTAAATAATGAACTTTTGGCTAGAAAGGTAAACTTTTTTGGCCTTCTTTTCTGGGGAAAACAATGTGGGGGTGGGGAAATAGAAATAAATACATACGTGCATATATATTTTTACTACTTATTTTATTATTGTCCTTTATAAATCTAAAGACCCTGGGGTAAGAACATAAACATGAATTATTTAACCTGGCTCACTTATAAAACAATTTTGTATAAAAGTTTAACATGTGCATACCATAATTAAAAATGTAGGAACTGAATTAATTTTAAATGTTTAATATTTCATTGAAATGAAACTTCACGGTCACTGAATTTTAAAGAACAGATAATTACTTAGCTTTTGCCATTTTACAAGAAGGAGGCCAAACTTTGAGAACATGGTAAATCATCAGCAATATAGATCAAAACAAGTAAACGTATTCTGTCATCCCTCTGAATTTACCAGACTTTTCTGCATTAAGTAGATACAGGGAGCACTTATTTTTAGAAAAGATACTGAGGGAAAAAAGAGCTGCTCTTTCCAGACTCAATGAATACAGTCTTTGCTCCCAGGAATTTTGCTGAATTATGAACCCATTTATAATTAGAAATACAAATTTCTAATTTGGAAACATAGATTTTATTCCATTCTATTCATAAATCATATGCATCTCCCCTTCCCTATTGAAATGATTTGAGTGTGAGTCTGAAACTGTTGCTAGCTGTAGGAGAGGGTAAGGTGAAGTTAGGACGGAATAGACGGCAAATTTCCAACTCCCAGTATTGATTTAAAAACTCCAGGGCAGTTCCCCAAACACTGAATTGGTATGTACATGTAATTTAAGATAAATTTAATACTTATAGGTTATAAAAACTAAGTGTATTTCAAGAGTAAAGAGTCAATGTTAGATGCACCAAAATGCTCACATAGGGTACTTCCTGTCAGTAGTTTTGTGGATCACAAGTTTATGGGACTGGGAGCCAGATTTTAACTTTGCTACTCCAACATTTCCGTGCCTTCTTTACTCCTGTCCCTGAACTTTTGAGTAAACAGAACTAAGCATCAGTTTCTAGGCATCCTGTGACCACTTCTTTTTCTGGCTCAGTGAGGAGAGGATGGAGTCAGTCTCCAAAGCTCAGGGCAAAAGACCTAAGCAAGCTACTGCATACCATCTGCCCCCTCATTAGTAAGGGCCACTCAACAGCCTCTCTCTACCTGGCCCAGAACTTTGTCTAATTAAGTCTTGACATCAACAACAAATCTGTGGGAAGGGCCAGAGTGGCCACTCCCTTCTGGAAAAAGAGGATGTAAAGGGAAACATACATATGATTATCTATCCCTTCCCAACTCTTGACTCCTACCTTGTGGGCCTCATTATGTCAGCTTCCACGGCAGCTTGTTTTTTCCTGGTAGCTTTCCCTTTATGTCCTTCAGCTCTCCTAAATCTGATGGGGCTGATGAATGAAATATTCCTACACTTGAGAAACGAATGACCACCCCAACACTTTTGTTCACTTCCTTTCACGAACTTCTCAGTGACATGGATCTAAAACCTGATCTCTCCTTTCCTTACTACCTTCCTAGAACACATTTCAAAATGATATCCACTGGCTGGGCACCGTGGCTCATGCCTGTAATCCCAGCACTTTGGGAGGCTGAAGTGGGCAGATCACTTGAGGTCAAGAGTTAGGAGACCAGCCTGGCCAACATGGTGAAACCCTGTCTCTACTAAAATTGCAAAAATTAACTCAGCGTGGTGGTGCGTGCCTGTAGTCTCAGCTACTAGGGAGGCCAAGGCAAGAGAATCACTTGAACCCAGGAGGTAGAGGTTGCAGTAAGCAAGACTCTGTCTCAAAAACAAAACAAGTGAACAAATAAAAACAAAACAACAAAAAAATGACATCCACCATCACTGCTCTCCTGAAATATGATCCCGAAGGACTGTCTAGTCTTTTTGGAAATATGTAGAAACTAAAAGGGCAGTCTTTCCGGATTTTAAATTAAAAGGATCTTGCAGGACACTTAACACAATGTTTAACTCAACCCCAGAACCTACGCAAGACAGCAGCAAATCCTAATGCACTTCAGTGCCAGCAGGAGGCCCATTTCACAAGTAACATCTTCTGTTTTGGCTAATCCAATCTTCTCTGCTGCCCCTACTGATGTGTTTAACTGTTTTACAAATGTTAGTGGAATTAGCCAACCCCACCACCACAGTAAATAAATAAGAGAACCACACATTATCGAATATAAATTTGTTTTTATTGAAGCAGCAGTCACATGACCTTAAATCTAGCCTTTAGATTAGGCCTGACAGAGTAAGCCAGCCCTAAAAAAATGATGTTTCATTTTGCACTAAGAGACATAACATGTTTACATACATCATCCAGTATTGGAAATGACCAGACTCAAACACAACATATGTTGGTTACCTGGGAGGCACAGCCCCACTGTTCGTGGTGTCCACTTTTTTAGAGACCCCCAAAGACCATTACTAATAGGATGAAAGTTAAAAGAAAATACAGCCACACCAAATCATGAACACAGTAATCAAAGACAGCAGCTTATACACATTTAAAATGTCCCTTTCAGAGTTGTTTTCTTTCTTTTTAAGCAGTGTCTGCAAAGCTTCCTCTACATCAAATCCAAAGGTTTCTCAGGTGGAAGCTGCACCTCTTGGGGCTACACAATGGAATAAAATCATTGGAAAGAACAAGAAGTGGTATTCATATCTTGTTTTTTATAACAAAGATTCATGTTTCCCTAGTTAGAGGAACGGAAATGGTGATGTGACTACATATTGCAGTGGCAAAATAGGTAGGGTGAAGAAAGAGAATTGGGTACTGAAATAAAGACCACACACTTGTGAATTTTAATTTCATTTCCAGGCTAACCTACTTTTTATTTAATGCAAATTACAGTACCAGTTAACTATTTCCAAACCAAGTCACATAGAACAAAATGTATTTACAAGGGAATGGGGAAAGGGAAAAAAAACATTGAGCATACTTTTCACAAAAAAGTTTATATTTAAAATGAAAAAAAAAATCAGTCACAGAGGCATTCAAGTAGTAATAATGTTATACAGATTTTGCTTTTCCTTTATATCAAGACAGATTTGCACAAGTGTTTGCAATAGTTTGTATACAACCCACAGTCCTTTATATATATATGTATATATATAATAAATTTTGTTTTTTAGGTTTGTTTTTAAGATGGAAGTGGTCACGCTAATTGGTATGTGTACAGGCCCAAGTGATCCATCGGCAACACATTTATAAATGCAAATTTTACAGGCAAGCAGATTTCATACATCTATCTGTATCTGCCTGTAGACAGATATAGTAAGGAAAAAAAACTTTAAAATTAACACAAGAAGTCTACTTTGTCAAGGTAACCCCTTACGTACTGGTTGTCATTTTGCTTTTATTGCGGAGGTGCAAAACGGAGCAACAAACTTGAATAAAACAGCATAAACCTTGTGAAAATAATCCAAACCCCAGGGATTACTTTCAAAGCCTCTCAAAGGTAGACCTCAGTCTGGGACTCTACTGTGCTTCTAGTTGTCTCTTTTATTTTCAGTGGCTCAGGTTTCTACCAGAAAAGACAGATTTTATTGTAAAGCATACTTTTCTATATAGGAGAGAAAAGTGTTTGGCTCTGTGATTAGATGGTCACTAACATGAACAGCAGGAATCAGATACAATTTTGGTTGAAAACAAAGAACCACCCCCACCCCCACCCCCGCAAACTCCTGGGGATCTGGCACTGGCCAAACTTCCTTTGGAAGATTCCAAAGTTAAATCCTTTAAAAAGGAAAGGGAAAAACAGATGAAATGCCAGTGTCTTTATATCCACAGGGATAGAGAATAGTCCTCTCAGAAACCTTTGCATTAGTGCAGACAAGATGACTGGTTAGGCATACTTTGTTAAAACATAAACCAAAAATGTGTGTCTAAAAATTAAGAGGACTTAAAAAAAATGACACAGCATGTCATTGGAAAGAAGGTGCAGTCTTCTGCTTTGCTGGAATGAACACACGATGTTTCAAAAATAGTAACCTTTGGTTTGGTAAAGTTATTTCTTCTATTCAAGACCTCTTATACGGAGTACTTTGAAGCAAAACACTCTTATTTTTCTTTCAAAAAAGGCCTTCGTGTTGGGCACACAGTAAGAATTAAACGGATTTTTTAAAAAAGAAAATGACATTTCATTAAACAAGAGTAGAGATGGTGGGAGGGAGGAAATGGGCTGAGAGTTCCCTTGTTAAAACAACAGTCCTCTACTGGCACGGTGGCACGCCGTGCAGCTAACTGCTAGTAATTGCACTATAGCATTTAGACCACTGATGTATCAAAACCTGATACTATTAAGAAAACTTCTATTTATAAAAAACCAATTCTCTCTCATTCTGTCATTTGGGAGGGAAGTAGATAAAAGAGGAGAGAGCATGGAAGGCTCCCAGAATCTGCTGTTTTTAAGACCCATGGTTAGGGCTTGTGGAAGAGACGAGCAAAATCTAATCTATTCGATATCCTCCAGCTCTAGGGCTCCCTGGTGCTATACTAAGTCCCTGAATGGACTAAGTATGAAATGAAACCGGTCACTGCTACTGAGGAGGAAACAGATGTTCAGAACCAAAACAATGGCAGGGCTTGAACAAAATGAGATTATGAATATGGTTTCCTCTTCCCACTCCTGAGTATGGTATCACTGAAACTTAACTTTGGAAGGGGCGAAGATACTATTATGAGTGAGTTTTTATTTCAAAGGGAAATGGGGCAGACAGGGAAACATGGATAAAGGAAACCAATTAAAATTTAAAAAAGAACAAATTTAAAAAAACACACACATGGAAGCGAAGGCACTCCAAACTATATAGATACACTATACATTGCTAGAGTTATTGTTACAATAATACAGGCCGGTACCTACTGTACAGAGTTAAAACTATATGGCTTTAAAAAGCTCGTCTACATTTTGTCTGATTATTAAACAGAATCACTGCCCTGAACAGTAACTTTTTGCTCATTAATAACAGTTCCTGGGTCCACATATTTACATACAAAACAATAAAACTTAAATTTAAAAACATAGAAAGAAAATATAATGTACAAGCTTGAATTTGGTGAGGAGCTTTTTATTATTATATACAAAAAGATATTCAGAGACCTGGATCTCACTTGTATAAAAGAGTTCTGTGATCCCACCATGATCCTTGAGAAAGAAAAATCACACATCTCAGCCCACACACACATATACACACGCACACATGTGCACACGCACGCACGCACACCATGAAATGAGAGAAAAGTGTGACTTTTCTCTCCTTTTACCCCAGTTGTGGGGCGCAACCTGTTTCCTAAAATAAGCAGAGATTTTTATGGACTCTGGCAAGTGTACCATGTCCAGAGCAGTGTCTGTATTCAAATGCTTGCTGGGCAGCTGGATCTGAATGCAGGTCCATTTCTCTATCACAGACCTGCCTTTTCAGATTCTTTATAAATTCTGTCTGAAAATGGTCTATCAAAGCCATTACCTTTAAGGAATTATGCTGCCAAATACTTTGATTTCAGACTTCTTTCAAATTTTAATTAGTTTTCAAAAGCACTTTATAAAACATAAAATTCAATTTGTTTGATTTGGTTTGACTGAGCATGTTTCCTTTCTCATGAACTCTGATATATCCAGAGGTTTGTGAAACCCCTTTAGCGGCCCAAGACCTCAGCTAAACTGCGAGTGAAAACCAAGATGGCTCACAGTTGTCTTTCTGGGTACTGGTTCACTTCAGCAGGCAGGCCAACTCTCTTGGAGAGTCACACACATGGTTAAGGAGCAGGACAGGGTGCTAGGGCCTGCGGGAGGGCTGCCAACAGACTCCACTTGCGAACCCTCTGGAGGATGAGACCCCTAATGTGACCTAAGGTAGCAATGAGGAGGGTGAGGGGAAGTTACACACGACCAAGGGCTCAGCTCTGCAGCCCTAGAGTTACCAGCTAAACTTGGAAGGCATGTGGGGAAGGGGCGGGTAGGAGAGAAAGGCGGCCATCACTCAAGTGATCTTTAAATGTAAAGTACAACTGATTGTGCCTTAAAGATTCATAGGTCAAGTAATGGCCCATAAGCACCAAGGTGACTAAAGTTCATTTTAGAGTATATAAGGCCCACATAGATGCCAACCTTAAAAGTATAAAACAAACTAGTCATGAAAATCTATTTTCTCACGGCAAACATAATCCTTCAATCCTCCTTGCTTTCCAAGGAATATTGCTTTTTCTTCAAAAAGAGAGACTGATTCTTACACCATTCACTGATACACAAAGAAAACAGACACAAAAACTCTTAACTGGGTGTGGGGGAAACATTCTTCTCATGCTTCAATCAGTCAATTTTGATACTGTAGACAAAAAAAAAAGGCAGTATTGAATATATGTATATATAACATATATACACACATTTATATAATCAGCTTTCCTATAAAGTCAGCAGGTATAAGTGACTGTTTATCATTTTGATGTGTAGTTTTCAAATTCCTACCATCTGACATGCATCAATAAATAAATGTAAAAAGCATGAGGTTAAAAAAGAAATTAAATACAGATTCTAGATTTGGATTTAAAATTAGAACTATGTGTAGAATGTGGCTATTTCTGCAAGCTCAATTTTCAATTAAAAAATAGGAAAAATAAACCAGTAGACGACTGTTACAATTCACATTATTTAACTACAATGTCTTCTCAAGTGTATCTTTCCAAGGGAAGTAACTTTAGAAAAAAATCTGGACAAACTTATTCACAGTGGTGAGATGTATCCCTGGCCTGTTCCCTTCTTCTGGGCTCATCAGCCTTTGACCTCAGCAGCTAGCTCGGCCTGCTCAACACCCCTTCCATCTCCTCCCAGGTCACTAGTTTGAAACTGTGCTAAGATTTGCAAAGAACTTTGGTCAGGCAAACAAAAGCCACCTGCAGAGCACGCATGCCTGAGTCTTGCTGCTTCCCCTCTGGCAGACTCCTGTGTAAGCCTCTACATCACTAGCACTGACTGACGGCAAAACAAAACCTTAACAAATCTACTAAGAATCTTCCCTGTAGAGTTCCAAACTTTATTGACCTCCCTGGATTACAAATGATACACATTTTTTTTTGTCTGCCACACCTGCCACCAACATGCCAAAGGCAAGTCTATAAACACCCAAAGATATGGATTAATTTTACAAGTGACATCTAAGTCCCCGTTGAGTTATACCTGCTAAGCTCCCAACCAATTTCAAGCTGTGCACTATACCAAAGTCTCACACTAGACTTTAAAAGAAAACAAAGTTCAAAAAAACAAACCCATCAGCACAGAACAAGGTTTTCTTCTTTTGTGGAAGGGGCATGAGGCAGGAGTCCTGTTTTCAAAGTATACAACAGCAGACTTTTAATAAAAAAAGATTGTCGTGGGAGAGAGATTGTGTGTTCTAGTGCTCCGCTTTCCCCCTCCCCACAACCCCTCCCACCCCCTGGATCTCCCTCAAAGTGAGAATACAATGAAACTGGTTTGTATTTATAGATATTTTACAAGGTTAAATAAGAACAACAATAATAAAAAAATTGAACACTAAAATGAACAGGTTTTTTTTTCTCTTTTTAATAATCTTTCCAAACGTGACCAGTGTTGCTGAGTGACACTCAAGTAACTGGTGGTTTCTCCTGTGCAGCTGGCTGCTCAGGACTGTTCAGGTGGAGTTGGAAGCTGATGCAGAAGCAGCATTATTGGTCTGTCCACGGTCTCCAGTATTAGCATCTGCAAGTCAAAAAGTCCCGAAAGAGAGCATGAACAATGCTATAACAACGAAAGAACAAGTACACTGTTTCAACTGCAGGCTGTGAGCTGTATGGCCTTCGAAGCTGTTCTCTGGAATGTTGTTTTAAATATGGCTGATGATATGAAATCTGAATTTCTCTCTTATTGGATTTAAGTTCATGCCTCAGCATGGTCCTGGTACAGGGAAGACAGTGTCTTTGAGTAAGTTACAGACTCAGAGAGCCAGAGACCATTTCAGTCAAAGCTCTTGCTACAGCTGGGATCAGCAGTATATTAATACTCAGCTGGAGTCTAGCTCACTTGAAAATAAATGAACAGTGCACAGCTGGGAAAATTTGCTAAAAATTCTGAACCATGTTACAATATACCATCTGCTTAAGTGAGTAAATGGGTGGAAGAAATGAAAGTAACTTGGGTCAGTGTTGACAGGTAGAATAGGCCCTCTTCATTATTAATAGAGATGGAAGACAGACAACCCACAAAAAAAAAAAAAAAAAAAAAAAAAAAAAAAAAAAAGATCAGGGCGACCCAATAAAAGTTGGAAAAGAAAAAAGGCAAGTTGTTACAACATGTGTAAAGAAAAAAGAAAAT
>CAUYLG010078748.1:0-134039 GCA_963573385.1 Cacajao melanocephalus | reverse complement strand
GGTACACCTATCAAACGTAAATTAGGTCTTTTCACATAGTCCCATATTTCTTGGAGACTTTGCTCATTCCTTTTTACTCTTTTTTCTCTAATCTTGTCTTCTCATTTCATTTCATTAAGTTGGTCTTCGACCTCTGATATCCTTTATTCTGCTTGATCAATTTGACTGTTAAAACCTGTGCATACTTCGTGAAGTTCTCGTATTGTGTTCTTCAGTTCCATTAATTCACTTATATTCCTCTCTAAATTGTCTATTCTCGTTAGCATTTCGTCAAACCTTTTTTCAAGGTTCTTAGTTTCTTTACATTGGGTTAGAACATGTTCTTTTAGCTCACAAAGTTTCTTATTATAAACCTTCTGAAACCTAATTCTGTTAATGGAATGCACTCGTTCTCCGTCAGGCCTTCTTCCCCTGATCATGAGGAACTGTGAGCCCCTGTAGGAGGAGAGGGATTCTGATTTTGGGTATTCTCAGCCCTCCTATGTTGGTTTCTTGCCATCATTGTGGATTTATCCACCTGTCATCTTTGTAATTGCCAACTTTCAAATTGAGCCTCAGAGTCAACGTCCAACTTGTTGATTCCCAGTGCCGGAATTTGAGCAACCCACTGCGCCAGCTAAAACAGCGGCATTGAGATTCATGGCGCTTTTCTGCCCAAGAATCTCCGGTCTGGCTTCCCTCTTCAGTCCCCTTTTCAATCAGCTGAATGGGTGACTCTGCTTTCCCGGAGCTCCAAACGTCGACCAAAAGGGGACCCAGTCTCGTTTATTCTGCACTGAGAACCGCCACGCCAGGGCGCCGGCCACAAGAGTCGCGCTGGCGACCCGTGGGGCTCCTCCGCTGGGAATCTCTTGGTACGCGAGCAGCAAAAATTCATCTGAAAGTGTGGCATCCACTCATTCTCTGCGACTTCACTGGGAGCTACAGTCCTGAGCTGCTAGTAATCTGCCATCTTGGATCTCTCTCAGAGCTTTTATAGTGTATGTGTTGCATCATGGTTTATTTTTTATCTGTGTTTAAAAATTTTGCCATTTGTTTCTATGATTTGTCAGCAAAATACCATTATATGGTATTTCAAATATATAAAACATTTTTAAAGGAATTAAGAAAAACTGAGCTTGCCTGAGTTGTTTGTTAAAGCAACTAATAATGGTGCTGTAGTGATGGTAGTGCAGCTGTAGACGGCATCATATTTTCTTGATTTATTTTTGCAGAAGTAGATCTGTCTTTTTACATTTTACATAAACACCACACACAGACACACTATGGACATATGTTCATGCTCACAGGCCCATACCTCACCTACTAATATATTATTCAGTCTTTCAGTTCCTTACAAATTCTACATTCTTCTTGCCATTATCTTTCATATTTGAGTTAAACAGTGATTAGTGATTTTGACTGTGGATAATTTGCCTCTTAGTATAAATATATTTTCCTCTGCCAAGTGTGCTTACAAAGAGCGGGGCCCAGAACCCATGTGGCTTGATCACAATACCAAGATGGTGGTCTATTTCCTACCACTGGTACAGTCTTCCTCACAGTGCAAGCCACATGCTCAACTTTGGGCAGGAAAAAAAAAAAAAAAAAAAAAAGCTAAAACTGGAAAGAAATTCCCAAGATAAACAGTATAAAGGACTGAGAATGAAAGCCCTTATGTTTGAGACAGAATTGGATTATTTCTTAGAATGGCTTTTGAGAAAGGAATGTGTGGGCAGAAGAAGAAAGAGGGTTTTTTGTGTGTGGCTTGCTGCAAGTTGACAAAAGAAAAAGAGGACGGGCTTGGGAATCAGCTGCTAACAAGGTCCTTAATTTGGGCTAAATCTTCTAGGGCTTAGGAGCTTCAGATAGCATTCTTGCTATATAAAGAGCATTACTGTGAGGCACCACTCTTTCCCTGTTCCCTGGGTGGGTAACTGTTTCTCCTTTCCTAGACATGGGACAATGCTGAGTCAGAATGCTTAGTTTGATCAATTAGAAAAAAAAGATGAGTGGAGGTATGAGCTCCAGGTTTTTTGTTCATTCTCAGGCATAAGGAAGTCAGAACATTGCCATTGTGTTGCTTAACAAGAGATATCCTTTATCTACACAGAAGAACAGAGCTTTGGGTAAAAAAATTCTACATTGCTCAGACACTGGGCAATGCTCCTAATTGTGTACATTTCTGTTGTCTTTCTTCAATTGAAATTTTTTGGAGCGCCCACTTTCTGGCATCAACAGCATTTTATTTCTGTGTCTCACTCACTAATAGGAACCTGTGGCTAGCTGTGGGATCTGGCAGTCCTCAGCTGGGCACATTCTTTGGTCAAAGTTTTGCAAAAGGTGTGGTCAGCACAGCTTGGGCTGCAGATTCTGCTGGAAAAGGAGGCTGAGATAGGAAGTCAGCTGGATTTAAGTGCTTTGCAAAGCATATGCTAGGATTTGTTAATACACTACAGTTGGTCAATTGAAAACATTTTCAAGTACCCCAGGGTGCTGGGTAAGAGCTAAGTTTAGGAATAAATTCCACATGTGAAAGAACTCAAAATAGCATCGAACAACAGACTCAGAAATATTTGGAGTAGGCCCTGTCTGCAAATCTCACTGAAAGACAAGCAAAAAAATATCTCCAGGAGACCTTGGATTAGTTTCAAGACTCAGACACCTTGGTCAATTGCTGCAATGAATGTGTTCATTGCAAGATATTTTAGATTTGCTTCATTTATTCATGAATACTCAATGGCTAGTTCATCATTCAAATTTCTGCCAAAACATTTTTTCATCAAAAGACATTAAGCAGCTATGGAAAAGGTTGGTGATGAGGTTTAAGAGGAGGAATTCAGATTTCCCATCAGATAATCAAGGACAAGGTGAGTTGGAAAGGGCCCTAACATCTAAAGATGCACCTCAGGGCCCAGAAGTGTACAATGATAGTTGCTTCTTGGCCTCTTGGCTAAGACCAAGTGCAGAAGTGTGCAATTCAGCCAGAGGGAGAACCAGAGCCACACAGGTGAGCCAGTCCCTGATTAAGACAGGATCACTATAGCAGTAGGAATAATAATGATGAATTAGCAAAGATTTATTGAGCACTTACTCTATTTAACTTGTTCATGTCCTCACTGCTGGAAAGTGGCAGAGCTGCAATTCAAACTCAAAGTCTCTGATCCATAGCCCTGGTTATTGATGATGACTCCATCAGCCAGGCCAGTTGGGATCCTGGGTTTCCTTGGCCACAGTGCAAACTCTTGGGAAAACTTCACATTTAGAGTTCTGGTACCAAGTGGGCCATTTTGCATGGGTGTGCAGGTGTGTGTTACACAATTCCAAAGGGGGCCATTGACTTCATAGTTTATGTGGCTGCCACCACCTCTCCCCCCGGCCCCCCCCCCAAACTCCACAAAAGACCAACTGATGACTATCACCATTTCTATTCTTCAGCTTTTACAAGTGGGATACCTGCCCTGCTGAGAGGCAAATGACTCTGCCCCAAGGCTACCAGCTGCAGAGAAAAGTCAAGAGTGGTCTGCAAAGGACATCTCTTCCCTCTGGTGATCCATTACTGCCCAGGATCCTGCTGTGTGGGACCCACTCATGGCTGATGAATAAATCAAACAGGATGCAGGACTTTGTAAAGAGATAGGTATAGGTAAGAAAGCTTGTTTTTGTTTTGTTTGTTTGTTTTTTAAGCTGGTCTACCCCAGAGAAGCCAAAGAATGGGATTGCCATCTATGTGGATAAGCCTTCTGAACTGTGTGCTTTCCCAGATGCAAAGGAAAAGGGTAATGTTTGGAAGCAAGTGATGCTCTAGTGGCAACTGATTAGTGCTGTGGGAAGACTAGAAATGCTGTTGTTAGAAAAATGAAATCAGGGCATGTTTGGATTTGCACCTCACAAAGAAGCCATAAATGCTACTGGATTCTGGCAGGGCCTGGCTATGAACAGGGAGAATGGCTGTGTGCTTCTGTCCCAAGAATGTACATGATGGCTGGAAAAAGATGTCTGCTGCTGCATGAGCATTGTGGGAATTGCCTTCAGCTCCTCTCTGGAGTGGAGAAGCCACACCAGGGACCAAAGCCTCTAACACCTGGCTTCTGCTGGCAGCTCTATGGGCTAGGCAGACTATGTTGTCTGTCCCTGAGGAAGGCAGTGACTCTCTGGGCTCTTCAGAAACATGTAAAGAAGGCCTGGCCACTGGTGGGCTTTTCAAGTGGATTCTCATTTCCCAAATGTCCTCACAGCTGGATTCCAGGCCAGAGGAAGGAGCTGTTGTAAGCAGCTGTTTCAGGCAGCAGCAGATCAGGAGCACAGAGTCTTCATTAGCAGCAGATCAGGAGCACAGAGTCTTCATTAGCCCCATGTCTGCCACTTGATTTTAGGTTTGCTTGCATTAGTCCTTTGATCTCGCAGGATCTCAGTTTCCCTATCTGTAAAATGAAGGTGGGGAAGGTCCAACCAAATGTGTCTTTTCAATTCCAGCTCTAAATTCTACAGGTGATTTAAGAGGATTGCTGAATTGCTGAGAAACTCTTCATTATTATTATTTTAGTGAAGCCAGGTTTCTAGAATGATGCCAAGCTAACCATTGGAAGCTCGGGTGAACTCAACAAACAGACCACCCTCATCCCTGTAAAGAGTCTGAGAAACAAAACCAAAGAGAGGCAGATGGAAGCCTAGACCAAAGCCTGAGGTTTTAGATCTAAGAAACAGATAATTCTCTCTTGTCCTAAACCCAGTTCCAGATTCCCATTTCAATTTGTACTTGACTTCTGAGCATTCATGTGGACACAGTCCAGTGTAGTGGAAAAGCACAGGAAAAGGAGTCCAAGACCTCATTCCAGCTCTATTGCTTTGTCGACGTGGTAGCCCATTTTCCTGTCCTTCTCAGAATCCCTGCTCTGTAGTCCCTGTGAGCGGGTCAGGGGTTTGGGAAGCAGAGGTGGAGAGGAAGCCCTGAACAAGGATGGGCCAGTCAGATCTGCACTTCCCCAGAGCTGTCACTGGAATGTGGTCAGGATGCTCAAGCCCAGGGCCACCATTCATCTCTGCTGGGACACCAGCCAGGAGAGCATACAGAGAACAGAGTTGGCTCATGAAGAGGTTGGGTTATTGAGAAAAAGAATATGGAAAGAGATGAGCAGAGAAACAAATATGAGAGACCATGGGGGAAAAAAGAGAGATAGAGAAGAGGAAACCTTAGTTTCCAAAGGTTTTAAGATCCTGGTTCCATTCCCTTCAGCACTTCTTGCCCCGAGGCCTTGGGCTAACCTTGACCGTCACCTCGTCCAAGTGGGTTTCTCTTACATACAACCAAACAATCTCTGAGAACCCTTATCTCACCATGGTTTTGTATAAGTGGCTTTATCTTTGGGTGCCTCCATTTCCTCTTCTGTAAAATGTAGCAGCCGGCATATGTATTTGTTTCTTTTTTAGCCCTCTGATCATATGAAAGACTTCTACAGAGCAAAATAGGATACAGTCACAGTGACACCCTTCCTTTCCCCCAGTTAGTCAGATCCAGAGCACCACCAAGCCACGTTGGTCCATGTAAACAGCCCCACTAGCTCACTGTCCCTTCAAGAAACCAGGCATGCAGAATAGAAGTGTGGACCCAGATTCTCATAGAACAAGTACAATATGCCAGCTCTCCATACTGCCAAAGATGAGGCCAGGAGCTGGTCCACACCCATGCAGCTCCTGTCTCCCTGTGCCATCCCTGTGGCCCGTGCGTGTATTTATAACTCCAGTGTACCTGTTGGAAAATGAGGCCAAGGCTGTAACAGCACCCTGGCTTCGGAGCTTTTTCTTACACCCTGTCTTCAGCCCCCTTGAATAGGTAGAATATTAGTGATTATGTACAATTTCAATGGAGTTTCCATTGCACAGGGTCCTCAGACCATCTATGTTGCATTACACCCATACATTGTCTGCCACAAAGGAATGCTGTATGGGTGGCCAGGCACTGTCTCTTTATAGAAGCTGAACTACAAGGAAAAACAGAATATATTGCAGCTGTAAGGAATTAGATTAGACACTCATACCAAAAAAGAAAAAAAAGAAAAAAAAAAAAAAAAACCTTCCGTAGGGTGGTAAGACAGTGGTGTATATTAAAACAGACAATGTGTTAACAAAATTTCAAGATATTTTCAGAAAGAGCAGACAGCTTCCTCTCGGGTATGGCTGGAAATGCAGCCCTGCATTCCCAGGAATAGATTTGATGACATCTCAGTGTCCCTTCCAGGCCTAGACTGACGATGACAGGGTCTCTGTCAGAGGGTCCCTCTGCCCCCCTTGCACCAAATTTCCATCAATTTCATCATTACTGTCCACTCTCCTTTAATTGCCTGAAAAGGTCCATACTTTAGCAACTATACCTTTACTCTTTCCCATCCAGTGCTCACCACCAACCTACTTCACCACCAATCCACACCTCACGTAGGAGGGGAGGCCTAACAGCACGAATCTGGATTTGATAAATACGTGGGCAATCTCCTCCTGTAGCTGAACTGGCTGCCCTCTGCATAACTGAGAATATATGGCCCTTGTTCCTCATTCTCGGTGTGCATATCACCCACCTTCCCTAAAAGAGCCCTTCACAGGACAGCACAAAAGGCTTCCAGAGACACAGTTCCTCTTTCCTGACCCCCAACTCTTCTGCCGACCACCAGTCTTCAGGTACTGATCACCTGATCCAGCTGACCAGTAGCTAAATCAACCTCAGGTCTCTGAATCCTGGGGAAACTCAATCCAAGAGGCTCCACACTCAGGCTAGTCCTGGCCCCATTCATAAAACATCAGTGTAACCTATTGGTCTCTTTTGGGATGTCTGGATTTTTAAGAGCTTCTGGTGAGAGGAGAGGACATGGGAAACAATTATTTAGTAACCTTCATCCTCACCATGGGGCATTTAACAGACCACTCAGCATCCCCAGAAGATACTGCATCATTTATTCAATATTTGTTCATCAAGGATTTATAGCTTCCAAAAGCCTCTTTTATCCACTCACTTTCTCTTCGTGCCCACACTCATTTCCCTCATTCAGGGAAAAGAAACAAAATAGCACTAATATTTCTTAGTGTTCAGCACTTTGTTTTGTGTGCCACATGTAAGTTCCTGCGAGATTTCTGAGGCAACTTCCTTTTTTTTTTTCCTCACTCTGTAGCCCAGGCTGGAGTACAGTGGTGTAATCTCAGAGGCTCACTGCAACCTCCACCTTCTGGATTCAAGCAACTCTTCTGCCTCAGCCTCCCCAGTAGCTGGGATTTCAGGCACCTGTCATCATGCCCAGTTAACTTTTGTATTTTTAGTAGAGGCAGTGTTTCACCATGTTGGCCAGGCTGGCCTCAAACTCCTCACCTCAAGTGATCCACCCACCTCGGCTTCCCAAAGTGCTGGGATTACAGGTGTGGGCTCTGAAGCAACTTTCTAAATGTACTTCCAGCCTCCACATGCAACCTTCTTCATCCACACCCCACACAGATGCCAGAGGATCCTTCTAACACATGCTTTTCTCTTGGAAATACTGACAGTTCTTGAGTGTCTTCTGGATAAAACTGAAGAGTTATAGCCCTCAGTACTTGCTCTGGCCTCAGCATCTTCTCCAATCACCCACTACAAAGGTCTCATAGAGGAGCTTTGTCTCTCACTCTTACTCAGAATATGTTTCCATGCACAATGGACTTTGCCCACACTGGGCCACTTGTTTAAATTGTCTCCACATCCATCTCATTTGGCAAACTCTTCTTTGTTTATCTAGCTTAAATATCATTTCATCTTTCTATCCTTCTCTGACTTTCCCAGGTAGAATTAATCAGGCCTTTGTCTCTTCTTATAACACTTTACCTAAACTTTGCTTATAGCACAGCTCACATTGTATTATAGATCTGTGATGTGTTACTCGGGATAAACCACCTGCTATGTCAGACAACTCAAAAATTTTCATGGCTTGACACCACAAAGATCTATTTGTTGTTCAGGCAGCAGTCTAATGGGAGAGTTCCCTCCTGGAGGCTCCCCACCAAGTGGTGACTCAGAGATCCAGGCTGCTTCCATCTTATCACTCTGTTATAAGACTCTGGAGTCTTTCACTCCCAGACACATAAACAGCAAAAAAAGAACATGGAGGATAGAGCAGGAGATTGTAAGGATCCAGGTCTGGTCCAAGCTCCAGCCATTGCTTTAAGACAGCAAACCTTCATTCGTATCCCCTGACTGTACTTCTCACAGGATTCTCAGTCTATTATACCACTGATTTGGGGCCTATAAATATCTTCAAGAGAAAAAATATATCAATTATCTAGCCAATGATATCTTTATTTTCCAACAGAACGGCTCCTCCAAGAAAGGCCATAGTAAGTTTTGGGTATCAGCAGGACTTTTCACATTAGGGAGCCATTGGCATGAGACAACTGGCCTGTGTCCACAGCTTCCATTTTCATCTGTTAATATTCAATTACTCACCACTGTGGCATTCTGGGAAATTAAGTTAATAGAGAAATCTAAAGGGCTTATCATATTTACCATTAAACATATGGAATCAGTCACATTCTGAGAGCTGCTAAGACTCTACGGGATTCCTGATCACCTCCTTCAACTCTGTGGCACACTTATTGAAAGATAATCCTCTCTAGTGTACCTAGTGATCCTTTTAAAAACAAACAAAAATAGGTTTTTCTCCTCTTTCACATCAGCCTTAAGATTATACAAACAATATACGTCTTAAGGGTAAATAAATACGTTACTAGCCAATACATACATAGGACACTTGATATTGTCTACTAAACCAAGATTACAGGAGAACATAGATAAGGACTTTCTATTGTTGACCAGATTTGGAAAAGGGGAATGTCCCTTCTAATACAAACAAAAATAAACCAAAACTCTTCTTGAGGTGGGAGGGAGGACACATCTTTAACAGGAAAATAGTCTTAAAATAATTGGCATTTGGAGCTTACTGAATTTAAGGAATAATTTAAGCTTGGATTTCCAAAGTTCTTCTATCCCTCATGAGCCCTGGTTATAGTCCATAGAACTGATGAAGGAAACCGAGGCAGGGAAGGGTTAGATGATTTAGCAGTGGTCACACTGCAAGTCACAGGTTTTTTCTGGGACCTGTTCTTATACCCAGCTTGGGGCACATTTCATGAGCTGATGCACAAAGCAAGATCATAGGTACCATTTTAACACCATTTGCTCTCCTCCTGTTTGTTCCCCATCTCACTCCTAGTAGACTTCCCCTCCCAGCAATCCACTGATGTAGCTAAGCCTCTTCAATGGTCTTCACATTATTAGGTCCAATGTACCTTTTCTAGTCCTCACCTTACAGAATCTCTAAGCAGAATTTGACTTAGAAGACCACTGCTTTCTTCTTCAATATAATCTTCTTCCCTTGGGGACCATCACATAGCACCTCATGGTTTCTACCTCTCTGGCTGCCCCTTCTCTGTGTCCTTCACCTGTTCATCGTCTCAGTTGAGGCCATCAAGACACACACTATCAATGACTCCATCCTGGGCCCTCTTCTCTTCTCTTCTCTCTCTGTACTTTCCATCTTGTCCATGTTCATGGCTTCAATAGCCACTCATTCACAAACTCCAAATTTATATCTCCAGCTAACACTGGAACTTCTCAGTTCCAGTCATATACTGTTTGTTCACTTCTACTTACAGAAGCCTCAAATTTGCTTTGCAATCTAAGCCCAAGCCTTCTCTCCCTGCATTAGAGCCACTCCTCTTCCAATGTCTATCCCAATGAGTGTCACTGCCATCAATTCAGTGTGCAATTTGAGACCTGGAGTCATTCTTGGTGCTTTTCTCTCCCTCCCCCTCGAGATTTTATGCATTACCAAATCCAGTCCACTTAACCTCTAAACACCTCTCAAACATATCCATTTCTCTTCTTTCATATTCCCGCATCCCAGAGTCAAACCACCATTATGTCCTGCCTAGACGACTTCAACAAGCACTTAACCGATCCTCCTGCACCTGTTCTTGCCATCTTCCAGCCTACTGTCCTGCAGTCAAAAAAATATTTTCAAAGGGTTAATCTGACAATGGCTCCCAACACATCTTCTCTGTGCCCCACTCAAGTCATTTAATGGTTTCTCAATGCTCTTTAGAGAAAGATCAAATCCTTATCCTCTATAAAATATCCTGCCCTCTGCAGCTCCTAACCATCCTATTCACATCATGCTCCTACTGCTCTTTGAATTCTAACTACACCGCTCTTCTTTCAGCTCCTTGGCTATTCCAAGCTCTATTTAACCACAGGAAAGACTGAATCACAAATCCAGGGACCTCTCTTCTGTTATATTCCCTCACAGAACCACATACTTCTTCATCATAAAACATATTAAAGCAGTAATGTTACATGTATGTATGTGTTTATCTGGTTGATGCCTATCTTTGCTGCCAGACTATAAGCTTCACGAAGATGGGACCATGTTTGTTTTGCTAATCATTATAGTCACAGTACCAATTACTGTGCCTAGCACATACTAACATACAATAAAAAATGTGTCCAATGAATAACAATCATTGTATCAATTAGGTAATCAATAAATTATGTTTTCTCAGATTTCTTCCTGTTTTAATATTTATATACATATCCTATTAGATGCACATATACATACATATTAGATGACTTATTTAGTTTAGATATTTGTCCCTGCCCAGATCTCATGTTGAATTGTAAACCCCAGTGCTGGAGGTGGGCCTTGTCGGGAGGTGTTGGGATCATGGGGGCAGATCCCTTACAGCTTAGTGCTGTCTTTGGGTTAGTGGGTTATTGCGAGATCTGGTTGTTTAAAAGTGTGTGACACCTACCGCCCAACTCTTTCTCACCTGTTCTTGCTTTTGTTGTGTGATGTGCCTGCTCCTGCTTTGCCTTCCACCATGATTAAAAACTCCCCGAGGTTTCACTAGAATCTGAATAGATGCCAGCATCATACTTCCAATAAAGCATGCAGAACCATGCGCCAATTAAACGTCTTTTTTTGTTTAATAAGTGACCCAGTCTCAGGTGTTTCTTTATAGCAATGCAAGAATGGCCTAATACAATGACCTGTTGTCTGAAGAAGTTTTTCCTTCTATCTGCGCTCAATTTACTCCATCCAAGATTCAAATTGTTTCCTTTTATGAAAATAATTTCAGGACAATTTGGTGAACAAGTCTATGTTTGTATTTTTTATTCAAGATGATTGAGGCTTCATCCTGATATCTGAAAAAATGACAGCACATGTGCAAAAATGAGGATGCTAGAGAAGGTAGCTGTGAAACAAGAATGCTCTCTAGCAAAGTTTACAAGCTGAAACCAGAGGGTAGCGTGCCAGTGCCTGCTCTGTCTTTATTCAGCAGCTTGACCATGGGGAAATCACTTCCCTTCCTAGGCCTTGGTTTCTTCATCTGGGAAATGAAAGCATTGTCCTAAATGGGGAGGCTTCTACCTTCACCACGTGGCATGATTTATGAGAATGTCCATCCTACTGCCTGCCATTTCCATGTAAAACCAGAATTCTCCCTGTGGGGAGAAGGTCTTTTTAGAGCAAAACTTCTCCTTCTCCATGGCTATATTTTTTTCTGGTAGTTCTTAACCTGCCACTTACAATGGGAATGTACCAAGAAAAATTGCACTTAGTCTCTGTAGAGTTCACCTTTTTCATTCTACCTGACACTCACCCTTCCGTTATGAGAAGGGAGAGGGCTGTGTCTCATCTGTCAATAACCCATGTCTAGAAATGATGTAAGTCAGAATAGCAGGTGCCATATTCTGGTGTGCATTGTAAAAGAAAAGCCTCAGGGTCAGGAGTAAGGACACGTGTCCCAGATCCTCCACTTCCTGGCTATGAGCTTTGGACATGACCACTCAACTTCTGTGAGTCTCGGGTCTTTAACTAATAAAATATATATCTAACTGTCTTACTTCACAGAAAGGTCATGAACCATATAGGACAGCATTTAAGAAAACAATCTGAAACATTGGGATGCAGTAAACATGGGTTTTCAAATGCCCAAAAGATGTCTCAAGGAAAAAAGGCATATAGAGTCACAATAATGCCAATATCATAGAAATTACACTTCCAGCAGCCATTTGGTGCCAACTCCTAGGTGCCTTCTTCTCCACAGACCAAGGTCACAGCATTCCAAAAGCCCTATCCCCCTCTAAGTGATCCTCTGAGATTTCAGGACTATTTAGTAAAGAAATCACTGTTCACCTTGCAGAATGAGAAAGGATTGAAACTCACACATATTTAGAAAAATGATAGCACCATCAACAAGTAAATATCAGTAACAAATGCATAAAAGCATGTTCAAGATATTTTAATTCAAAGTATTATGTAGACTGAAAAAAATACTATTTACCCAAGAAAATGTACTTGCTGCTCTTTCCAGTAATAACTTTTTTAGCACTATCTGAGACCAATTTCTCCAAATCAACTTGTGGTCAGTAGAATGAAAACCCTTATATATAAGGTCTATTGATTTTCAATAATGGTGCCAAGACCATCAATGGGGAAAGGACAGTATGTTCAAAGAATGGGGCTGAGAAAACTGGATATCCTACATGCTAAAGAACCAACTGGGTCCTTATCTTATCTTACTTTACCTTATGCTATATGCAGAAATCAACTCAAAGTAGAATAAAGAAATAAAACCATAAAGCTCCTATAAGAAAACACAGAGCAAGAGCTTTATAACATTGCATTTGTCAATGTCAGTGATTTCTTGCATGTGACACCAAAAGCAAAGCAACAAAAGAAATTGAAAACTTTATGCACTAAAGGAAGAGAGACTAAAAGACTACCAAGAGACTGAAAAGGCAACCCCAAAAAATGGGAGGAAGTATTTGCAAATCATGTATCTGGTAAGGAATTAATATCTAGCATATATAAAGAGGTCCTACAATTAAAAAAATGAGCAGCCCAATTCAAACGTGTTCAAAAGATCAGAATATATATTTCTGCACAGCAGATATACAAATCACTAATCAGTACCAAAAGATGTGCAATGTCACTAGCCACTAGGGACATGCAAATCAAAGCCACAACAAAATACAATTTCACACTTATTAGGATCGCCATTATCAAAAAACAAAAAATAAAAAATATAATATGTTGGTAAGGTTGTAAAGAAATTAGAAGCTTTGCACATTTTTCATGGGAAGGTAAAATGGTGCAGTCACTTTGAAAACACTTTGGTAGTTCCTCAAAAAATTAAGCATAGAACTACTACACGGTCCAGCAATTTCACTGGTAGATGTATATCCAAAAGAACTGAAGAGAGAGAATCAAACAGATGCCAATATTCATAGCAGTATTATTCACCATAGACAAAATGTGGAAACAACTCAGATGTCCACCAGCAGATGACTGGATAAACAGAATATGATATATACATAAAATGGAATATTATTCAAGCCTAAAAAAGAATAAAATTCTGACACATGCTACAACATGAATGAGTCATAGATAAATATTACGCTAAGTGAAATAAGCCAGATATAAAAGGACAAATACTATATGAATCTACTTACATGAGGTACCTAGAATGGGCAAATCCATATAGACAGAAGGTAGACTAAAGGTTACCAGGGACTGGAGGGAGGAAGGAATGGGCGTTAATGTTCAATAGATGCAGAATTTCGGTTTGGGATGATGAAAAGTTCTGGAGATGGATGACAGTGATGTTTGCATAAAAATGTGAATGTACTCAATGTCATTGAATTGTACACTTGAAAGTGTTTAAAATGGTAAATGTTATGTATATTTTACCACAATAAATAAAATATAGACTAGAGGTGCCACATCATGGAAAATTGCTTTTCTGTCACTTGATATGGAAAGCGGATATGTTCTATTTACTGAAGAGTCTTCAAGCTCAGGGAGGAAAGGCAGAATTCATAGAAAAGAGCCTGTGCCTGAATTTCCCAGTGCCCCCTGCAGCCTTTACTCATGCTCATCAATCTAAGGTTTTCTGCAATCAGTTTTCTTCTTTCCCCCTTTCAAATGCTTTTCATAATGTCAAATAATGATGTCAAGCTTCAGCACCCTTGCATCTCTGGATAAATGAGATGTTACTCCAGCTGCAGTCCTTGTCCAGATCTGTACAATAAACAGCAAAGCGGAAAACCAACTCAAGGCTTTGAGTAAGTCTGGGGAAATAAAAGACACCAGTCCTTAGGGGCTGGAGGAGGAGAGACAGCCCAGAGAGAGGGGCAAGAAGGAAGCAAGAAGTCTTCCAGATGATGAAAACATTTTAGAACTTGATGTGAAATTTCCAGATGGTGCTAGTTACATGTATGTTTACTTTAGGATTATTTATAACATACATTTTATGTAATATTTTGAATGTTTCCTAGAGCTTGCCAAAAAAATCGCCTTGAAAATGTATAATTAACAAGATTGTTGACAAATTGAGTGTAATAAATGAGGAAGACAAAGTCACTGAGGAAGTTCCCAATTTTCCTGTCTGGATGACTTTTCTCTCTCAAACCTGCTGCCTGTTTACTCACTCTTAGCAGTTAGTTCTTCACAACGGAAATGACATCAGTTCAAAGTATTCGTCTTTACCTTTCACTCAATCTAACTTATCTCAATGCAGTCCCTAGGGAAAGAATGAACCCTAAACTAAAAACAAAAATATTGCTGTAGTGATAGACTTAAATTTTATACTCTTATGACTGATGGAGCAGATTTCCCAGTACTTTGTAATAAAAGCAAAAAGTGCAAATCTTCAACAACAACAAAAAAGAGGTACTCCAATAATGGCCTTTTCCCTCTGGCTTGCAGAGGAGCGACCTACAAAACACATAATGTGAAACAATGCAAATGTGAATGGTGCAAAATCCCCACGAAAGAGCTGGATGTTAACAGTTGCGCCAGGGATAATTCTCGTCTTCCAACGGAGGAGCACAGCTTCCGTTTTTCATAACAGAATGGCCAGAGCAGCTGGAAGGCAGGGCTGCATTCCAGACTTCCACCAACAATGGGACTCATCAACATCTGGAATCACAACCACAACAGATCTAAGAGACCCACCAGCTTCATGACAAGCTTCTGTTTTCAAAGAAAGGTATCAGTCTGCGGGACCTAGTGCTGCAAACCATAAATTAAGTGTGGCATCCCTCACTTGCCTAATGGAACTCAGTGATATTTTTTTAATTAACAAGAGTTATTTTTATGTAAGCTTCTCTCATTCCTTCACTGTGTGTGCTGGGGGAGCTGGTGGTGAGGAAAAAGAAAAGAGCTGTGTGGGAAGTATCAAAAAAAGGCAGGGCATACATTCTTAGAGGTCAGTGACATGTAAGAAAAAGAGGAGAAAAACATTCCTACTAAAATTTTCCATTTGTTTACCTTCTGTGTCACATAGACTTCCAAGAGTTAGAGGTCTAGGATTTGATCTCCAAATTTTTTTTATTGCCTTTTAGGTTTTAGGGTACATGTGAAGAACATGCAAGATTGTTGCATAGGTACACACATGGCAGTGTGATTTGCTGCCTTCCTCCCCATCACCTATATCTGGCATTTCTCCCCTTGCTATCTCTCCCCAACTCCCCACCCCCCACTGTCCCTCCCCTATTTCCCCTCGACAGACCCCAGTGTGTGATGCTCCCCTCCCTGTGTTCATGTGTTCTCAACTTTCATGGCAGATTGCTCGTCTTCATTTCATTCATATAGTCCAGGGGTTTGTACAAAGGAAAATGTCAGTTCTTCCTCAATCATAAGATATCAAGAGATATTCTTTTGAAATGTAACAAATCAGGTCTAAAGTTCATCTGAAAAAAATAAATGGGTAAGTATATTGACAAATCTTTTGGCAAAATAAATGTAATGAGGAGACACTAGCATTAGCCTCATCGGGCATTAAAATATATTATAAAGTTATAACATGTAAAACAACATGGGGCTGGCACTGAAACTGACAGATCAATTAAAGAGAATAGACAAGCTAGAAATAAATCTTGATGTATGTAAGAATTTAATTAATTTGAAAGATGGTAAGGAAAGATAGGATTGCTTTAAAAACTGTTTTGGTACAATTGATTAACTTTTCATAAACTGGGTCAGCTCTTACTAGTTATTGCTCTAAGACATTCACTGACCCCAAGTGTCCCCCAGCTCTGAGTTTCCCAGTTGTACGACACAGTTCTGGTCCTCTCCATCCTGGTCTCCCACCATTGTCTCTGCAGCCCCCAACCTTCCTGACATCACAGCTCCCATGGGCACCTTTACCCTCTACTGCCAGCATCACTCATGGGCAAGAAGAACTCCACCCTCCCATGAGCTTCTTAGGTCAAAGTGCGGTCACAAGCCTCCATAGCTCCCATAGCACACCCAGGCCATCTGCCAGTATCTGGGATGTCTTTATTAGAGTTGGTAGTCGTCAGAGGTTAATGGGGAGGGAGGGGTCAATAAGCAGAGCATAGAAGAATTTTAGGGCAGTGATACTACCCTGTATACTATAATAGCGGATATATGGCATTTTATATAGTCCAAACCCATAGATTATATTGTTAAAGAAAAAATTATTCTGATACTTGTTAAAACAATAATGAAGATTTTATTCAGGACTATTATGATAGGTGTCAACACTTATTACAATAGGCAAGAGAATTCTGGCTCAATTCCAATACAACAAAGACAGCTGAGGATTCATAGCCCATGAATAGAATGAGGTAGTCAGCGAGTGGAAAATTCCTAAGAGGAGAAATCAAGAGCAGAGGGATTCTTGTTAAACCAACTTAGGGTTCTTGCTAAAGGCAGACCAGGGTGACCAGATATCAAGAGTAGGGGAAGAGGAATTTGATCATATATCCAGAGTGATCAGATTTCAAAGGTACAGGGATTCTCACTAAACGGACCTAGCAAGATTCTTTTTTTTTTTTTTTTTTTTTTTAAACAGAGTCTCCCTCCATTGCCCAGGCTAGAGTGCAATGGCACTATCTTGGCTCACGGCAACCTCCACCTCCCAGGTTCAAGCGATTCTCCCGCCTCAGCCTCCTCAGTAGCTGGGATTACAGGCATGCACCACCACGCCTGGCTAATTTTTTTTTTTTTGTATTTTAGTAGAGACGGGGTTTCACCATGTTGCCCAGGGTGGTTTCGAACTCCTGAGCTCAGGCAATCCACCCGCCTCGGCCTCCCAAAGTCCTGGCATTACAGGCATGAGTCACTGCACCCGGCCACAAGATTCTTACTAAGTAAGACTGAGTGATACAAGCCCAGCAAGGACAGAATGGAGGGCCAGGTCGAGGCCTAGTCAAGAAGAGGACTCGGAGGAGCATAACTGCAGCTTGTTCAAGGATCAGGAGTCTTTGTCAGTATAACACCTATGGTGAGCTGTAATGTAACCTATGGATTTTGGGTGAGAATGACATGTCAATGTAGGGTCATCAATTGTAACAAATGTCCCACTCTGCTGCAGAATGTCAATAGTGGAGGAGGCTCTGCATGTGTGTGATCAGGGTAACAAAACAGAACTCTGTGTTTTCTACTCAATTCTGCTATGGATCTAAAACTTCTCTAAGTATTAAAGTCCATTAAAAAGTGTTTTAATTAAATTGCTTTAAAAAAAAAAAAGGAAATATGAAATTGGAACATCCCTAACTACGGTATAGGTAGCAAGACCAGCTCTATGCCCTTCACAAGGCAAGAAGTTTCAAGCCAGATCACTAGCTCTGGTGCCAGTCAATCCTGGGAGACTGGATGATCTTTGCCATGCCCAATAGGAGCAGTGCTGGTTGTTTCACGTATGGCCCCTCTGTTCTATCGTCTCTCTCCACTTATCCTCTGTTCTGTTGAAAACACTTTGGATTGGCTACCCAAGAGCCACTCATAACCCCTTCCCGCTTGCTTTAATAAGGGCTGTAGGGAAGGGGTTCTGGGAATGTTTTTAAAGGCCACAGACTGAACTGGTGGACGCCCTTTAGCGTGTTGCCCTTTTTCCATTCATCTTGCCTAGAATGTGGATGTAATGTCCATCTTGTGACTCTGAGGATGAAAGCCACAATCCAAAGACAGCAGAGTGCAAAGAGAAACAGGCTGGGATACCGATAACGTTGTGAACTCTGGACTGCCTGTCTCTATGTTTTGCCTGAGAAAACGGACACTTTATTTGTTTAAGCCCCTTATAGTTGGGATTTTGTTACTTTCAGGCAAACATAATGCCAATTGTTATCCTTTTCTACTCCCCAAATGGGTGCAAGGGGCAAACTTGCATAAATATCCAAGTGGGATGCTGGGACCCCTAATTTTTAAATGTGGTTTTCAGTGGGAAGGCATTATTTCTTGCCACACTACAGCACTTCCTACTAGGTGAAAACCTGTGCTTGCAATTAGTCTCTCTTCCTGCTTCCAGGGTTCTGCTTTTATAGATAGGCAATAGTAGGAGAGGATATTAATTGTGATAGGACTTATGCTATTTCTATCTCATTAACAATTTTTTAAATATTTGAGAAGAATGTGTGATATTGCATCTGAAAAAGAATATTGACTAAACATGGTTTAGACTACTGGTGGTCTGTGGGTCTAGAAGTAATTTTTTAACATAAAAATCAGTTCACTTCTCTAGTCCTCTACCTTCTGTGGTAGATTGTATTAGTTCTTTTCCCCATCAATGTTGGGCTTGGTCAAGTGACTTGCTTTGACCAATGGATGTGAGCAGGGGTTTTCTGCATGCTTGCTGGCTTGGCTTTCCCTCTTGTCTTTCTGCTATCTGCCATTAGCAGAGCATGCTCTGGCAGCTCCCATCTCGGAATGCAGAGGCAGCTGAAGCCATCAGGAACCCAATCTTCAGTTTGAAGCAGAGCCTCCACAACTGACCCATAGAACCATAAGCAAAAAATAAAGTTGGTTCTTGTAAACCATTGAAAATTTCGGATTGCTTGTTATCCAGCATTAGGCAGTAATAGTTGACTAATACAATTCCAATGTCTTCCAGCTCATTCTGAGTAGAAAGTCGAAGTTTTCAGAGTGATTCAAAAGAATACTTATATTCTGGCTCCATTTACCTTTCTGACTTCATCTTCAACTACTTTTTTCCCTTCTTACTCTGCCCCAGATACACCATCCTCCTTGTTCCTCCTCTAACATGCCAGATGTGTTTCTGTCTCGGGACTTTTCACTTGCTGTTTCTCCTGCATAGAACACTTCCTCCAAATTCCTGCATGGCTTATTTGTTAATTTCCTTGTGACTTCCTTTTCTTTAAGTCATCTCAGTAAGGATTTATCTGACCATCTGACTGTAAACTGCGTTCCCCAGTACTCAGTAGCCCCTTCTTTGATTTACTTTTCTATTTAGCACTAATCATCATTTTTCCATTCTCTTCCCACCACCCCACTACAGGACAGAGACTTTATTTTATTCACATCAGTATTCCCAGGATCTAGTCAGAGCAGTACCTGGCACATAGTAGGCACTTGCTGATTATTCATAAATGAACAAAGAGATAAAGGAACAAATTTAAAATCTCAACATAAAAATTTGTAAATAATTCTTAAATTATTTAATAAAATATTACATTTTTCTTTAATAAGTAAAAACAATATGCAAATGAAATTTAAAAAAAAAAGATGGTTAGAAAAAGAACTATAGGTGCTCTTATTTGTAATCAAAAGACTAGGAATTAATATTACAGAGAGATATTTCATCTCTTTTCAAATTGGCAAATGTTTTAAAGAATTATAATATGATAGCAATAATTCTCTTTGTCTGGCACAGGTATTCTCACAGACTGTGGGTGGAGATACATAGAGATTCATCCTCTTGGGAAAGTAATCAAATGCCTCTATATCTTTACACCTTTACATCATTAGTCCAGTAATTTCCCTTCTAGGAATCCTTCCCAAAGAAGAAATCAGTGTTGGTGGCAAGAAATTACATACCAAAAAGTTTCTCATAACATTATTCATAATAACGCAAGTTTAGAAAAAAATCTCATCAATCAATAATAGGAGGATCATGACATGAATCATCGTGTATTTTTAGAAATTTTTATGTTTTTTACTTTTTTGATACATAATACTTTTACATATTTATGGGGTACAAAGTATCACATGTACCCCATAAATATTTATAGGGTTTTTGTAAACCATTGAAAATTTGGGATTTTCTTGATCTAAAGAAATCCATTCTTACCAAGCACAAAGTATCACATGTACCCCATAAATATTTAAAATATTATGTATCAGTGATGCATAGAATGTCTCCTGATCAAGTCAGGGCATCTGGGTGTCTATCATCTTCAGTATTTGCCACTTCTATGTGTTGGGAACATTTCAAGTTCTCTCTTCTATTTTGAAATATACAATACATTGCATAGTACCCCTGAATTTAAAATAAAAGTTAAAAAATGCAGAGATGCCAGAGGCTTACATGAGGTCACTTTGCACCACCAAAGTCCCATTGTAATCCACTCCAGTTAACAGAGATAGTGGGAGTAGGTGAATGCGGGGGGGATGAGGAGTGTAAATGATAAATCTGGGGCTTAAGAGGTGGGGAAATTTAGGATACTCTCAAATGGTCATCTTATTTTCTCTATTTCCCTCCGCACCAAGAAGGCACCTTTTTACCTAGTAAGGGAAGGCAGAATGGAGGGAGGGAATGTGGCTGTCAGTCAAGCAAGCTTAATGTATTCCCTGCTTTCACACCTCCACGCCCCAACACAATCCCCAATCTTCCTCTGCCCACTGGGGGACCCCACCTGGCCTGTGTGTGCCACAGTTCCCTTCAAAAAAATTAGCTCCCCCCACGCACACACTGGCCTTGGCATAGACACTTCCTGAGCAAGTAGCCCTGAGCTGAGCCCAGCCCTCTTCCTCCCCCTTTCTTGTAAGTTTCAGGGGGTCATGGCCATGGGATGCTGGACCAGGATGGTAAACATCATGAAACACGGAAGAAGAAGAGGTGTGAAGTCTGCCTTCCGCTCTGCTGAGATCACTTTCACATCTCCTTTGCCTCCAGGCAGTTTTGGTTCCTGGCTGTTTCCAGGTATGATTTGCGATCAGGATGGTAAGCATCTTCTCTCCTTCTCAGAGTAGAGGATGAAGACCTCATCTCAGAGCTCTCCATAAAGGGAGCTCCAGTGAGAGGTCTCAAACTTCCAGCACAAACTGCTAAAGAAACTTCATGAACTGCTGGAGAACCTGGGAAATGACTGATGACAGGGACAGAGCTCAAATAGTCTGGGACACTCTAGTAGCTGAGAAAGTTCCAACTCCAGGGTGATAGAGGACTGCCTGGCAAACCATCACCAAAGCAGAAGACCTGGTACAAACATCACAGGCTGTGGTTTATTACTGAGAATCAGTCCGTACACCCTGCCAGAGGTTCAGAAGCAAATTTGTCTTCATTCTCCCTGGAAATGTTGGCCCACATTCTGAAAAGCATGGTCAGTAGTAGCAACAGAAATCTGTTCTTGCCAAGCACAATGTCAATGTCCCCAGCCCTACCCCCTAGAACAACCCAATAGGTTGCTTCCTGGCTGAGAACTTGGGGAAGTCACTTGACCTGTCTGAGATTCCGCTTCCTAATTTGACCTGGTGAAGACAAGAATCACGGTTTATTTAAAGTGTCTAGCACAGTGCTTGGACCAAAATAGGACCTCCAAAATGGTTATGGTTGTGGTTTGTTGTTAAGGTGATGTTTTAAGTGCTGATTAGTACAAAGATGGGTAAGATATTTCCTTCTGTTAAAATCTGCACTCCAAAAAGACAGAACAAGATGAATGCACAATAACTATCATTCAGAACAGGATTATGAGAAGATGTGAATTTCTGTGAAAATTCAGAATGGGGAGGAATATGATTCCAGGTGATTGGCAAGGGGTGGGGGGCTGGATTCAACTGGGGAGGGAGCTAGCAAGGAAGTCTTCCTGGAAGATGAGAGTTCAACAGGGGCAGGTGTAGGATGTGGGTGGCCAAGTGATTGGGCAGAAGGAGCTGCAGAAGTAAGACCCCCAGTCAGGAAGACAAGGGCCTGCTGAGAAACATGAGTTATAAAGTGCAAGTGCAGGAAGAGTTGGGATGAGATTAGAAGGGGGTCTGGGGCCAGGCTGTGGAAGGCCCAAATGCCGGGCTAAGGAATTTATACTTAATTCAGTGGTCAACGGGGAGTCATTGGAGGCTGTTGAGCAGGAGAGTTGCTTTCTTTACAGCTGTGCCAGACTAAATTAAACCTAAACAGTACTTTATAGCTGGAAAGGGAAGACTCAAGAATAGTTCTTGACTCAGAAACAGGCATTGGGGAAAGTAATGAGAAACAGCCCTGACTGATCAAAGCAGAGAGGTTAATTAAATTTGTAATTATTGTGAAAGGCCATTAAAAACCCTAGTTCACTAGAGGTAACTGCTGTAGTGGGGCTTGAAAGACAAACGCTTCTCTTAACCTTGGATAGGAGGATGTTTGCTTCTCTGTGGAGGACATAAGATTAAGGTACTTAATAAATGGTAGATAAACATGCACATGTGTGTGTTCTCTGTAAACCCACTCCCCATCCCTGCATATATCTGTGTATCTATGTAGGGTGCTCCACAAGAGGAATCCCCAACTCCCAGGCCATGGACTGCTATGGGTCCATGACCTATTAGAAACCAGGCCCCACAGCAGGAGGTGAGCAGAGGGCAAGCAAGCAAAGTTTCATCTGTATTTACAGCTGCTTCTCACTGCTCATGTTACCGACTGAGCTCTGCCTCCTGTCAGATCAGCAGCAGCATTAGATTCTCAAAGCAGCATGAATCCTGTTGTGGACTGCCCATGTGAGGGATCTAGGCTGTGCGATCCTTGTGAGAATCTAATGCCTGATGATCTGTCACTGACTCCCACCATCACCCCCAGATGGGACCATCTAGTTGCAGAAAAAAAAAAAAAACAAGTTCAGGGATCCCACTGATTTTACATTATGGTGAGTTGCATAATTATTTCATTGTATATTACAATGTAATAATAGAAATAATGTGCACAAAAAATATAATGTGATTATGCCATCCCAAAACCATCCTACCACTCTGTGGAAAGAATTGTCTTCCATGAAACCTGTCCCTGGTGCCAAAAAGGGTGAGGACTGCTGCGCTATAATATCAGGTCAGTAACTCTCAAAAGGAATTTTGTACGTGACAGATCTGTAATCTTGACCCCTTATCTATCAAGCAGGTGCCTAGATAACTCAACTTGCTCCATATTGCTAAAGCTTCCCATAAATTGTTCAAATGTATTTCCATTCTGAATTGTTCCATGGTGGCTTGGAACAAGTAGTAGATTACATTAGTGGTCTACTACTAGACCAATGGGGACTAGTGGACAGCTTACCATAGACACTGTTGATGGAACTGGCTCTGAATCCCACCAGCACCTTGAGCAACTATATACACAACATGGTCATAGATATGCAGGACAATACTACTGTCTTGACATGTACATTACTTTGTGGTTTACACAATGTTTTCACTTCTCCTGCCTCATTAGAGATACAATTTATATTCCCATTAACCCACTGAGAAAACTGGGGCTCAGAAAGATGAAGGCATCTACCCAAATATATACTGCACGTTAGTGTCCAGAAAGACTAGAAACCAGATCTTCTCATTTTTAGCTCAGTGTTCTTTCAGCCACATCAAAGTGTACTTATCGGCACTTATAAATTACACAGTATAATTTTTGGCCCCTCTCCTAAAGCCTAGCTGGTAAGAGAAGATGAACAAGAAAGCAATAAAGTGAAAATGAATAACACATCAGACTTTATGGTCATGGTGAATTTCAAGAAGGGAAAAGCCAGAGAAAGGCTTCCTGGAGGAGATATGAAATTCTGCTGCTGTAGCAGAAACCCAAATTCCAAAAAGCTTAAACACATCAGAAGTGATTAGTCCCATGTGTCTAAGTGTAAGCACCTAGGGATGATACAGCGTAGAGCTTCTATGGCAGCTCCATGCTACTGGAGACTCCGTCCCTTCCTGTGATTCTCTGCCTTCTTAGTGTACAGATGTGCATGCACATAGCTTAGTGAGTTCAAGCCCTGTCCAAATCCCAGTCCCAGAAAGGGGAAAAGAAAGAGGATTCCCTTCCCTTTAAGAATACAATCCAGAAGTTGCACAAAGTTGCTCATCAATGATCTTGTTTTGTTACTAGAGAAACCAGGACTTGTGGTCTTTGTTCTGGCCAATCACGTTCCCAGCTAAAATTCTATCACCATGGAAGAAGACAGAATGATTATTGGAGAATAACCAGCAATCTTGGCCATATGCAGGAGGCTCAGCTGAGCCTTTAGCAGTGGGCAGGAGTGGGGGTAGTCGCACAGGGCCAGTGATTTGGGGATGAGGAGGGGAAAAAGAGGGTACCCCAAGCAGGCTGGACTACATGATAAAGAGCTGGGAGGTCCATCCTAGGCACAGTGAAGAAATGAACATATCAGAAATGGCAGCTGAAGTAAGGAATAAAACCAGAGGTGTTCATTGAAGCCAGACAGATAATGAGCCTTGATGGTCCATCAAGATGGTTCTCAGGGAAATTGTGTCTAAGGAAAATGTGTTGGTTGGGACAGCAGATGGTGAATTACATGGGTTAGTGACGGGAGTCAGGAAGACCCATTCGCAAGCTCTTTCAACAACCTGCCCATAAATTGATAAAGACTGCCCAGGACAGACGCTCTGGATTGAGAGAAGGGGCAGCGTGAGAGTGTTTCAAGGAAGAACAACAGGGCTTCGTTTCTGCTGGGCTATCAGGGTGAAGGCACCTGGAAAGCTGCCTCCTTGACACACATTCTCTAGGGCTCCCTAGGTACCCAGGCATCCTTCCTGCTTGTGTTCAGAGCACATACCAGCACCACATTCAACAACACGTATTTTGTTCAACGTAAGCTTCATGTGGGCACAAAACTTGACACATAGTAGATATTCAGCCAGCATTTGTTGAATGAATGGCTGAATGAATAAGTAAGTAAAATGCAGGCACAGAACATGCTGGATACTGCACCCAGCAGAGGCCATTAAAATATTCTAGGGAAAGTCAGCTATCACATCTTTAGGATTTTGCCCAGAAAAGAGACTTACATGAAGTGTTTTCTGCAAACTGTCATTGCAACAGCAGCCATTTGTGACATCACGGAGTGAAATGGGACATTATTCCCTGAGCCAGTTTCTTTAGCTCAAACCCACAGAAGAAAATGCAGACACCAGGTAAGCCTGGCTGTGTATATTCTCATCTTATTTTCTTCTTTTAAGTGCCCAGACTTCCTGAACTGGCTAGATGTGGGTAGTTCCACTGCAATCATTATTCCTGGGGCTTTCTTACATACTCCAACTTCCATTCGTGAATGAATCAAAAGGAGGTTGCCTTGACAACCACTCACCTCTCTCTCCTCAAGCATCCTGAACAGCCTCAAGTGCTTCATTGAGATAAAATCCCACAGAGTACCTCTGATGACGCACAGCAGCTGAGAGGCTAACCTAAGATGTGCTGCTGTGGATAAAAGCCCTGAAACGCTTCCTCCCCATCATCTTTCCTGTCAGCTACTGTAGCCATTCACACTGACAGGTGAGCACTAGATGCAATTCTGCCAAAGAGAAGCCACATTAAGAGACTCTTTGCCAATGGGCCTGTGAACTGTTTGTTTCAGATAACTATGGCATCGTGACATTAGGTAACAGACTCATCAACCCCTTTCTGTGCCACTTAACCTGAGCAGTATCTTGTTCCAGCAGCCAGAAGTCTACTATTTCACAGGTCCCTGGGTGTTCTATTCTGAGCTTCAGTAGAAGGGTAGGAATACCATGGCAGCCTTCGAATCCAAGATTTTAATATCTAAAACACCAGAAAAAAAAGCCCCAAACCCAGCCTCAATTTTACATTTCCATAATATGAACCCAAGCAAAATCTATAAATTTATTAAAATAATTAAGCCAGAATAAAACTGGACCAAAATATTTTTTCTGAACCAAACCAACATTTTATTCTATTCAAATATTCCAAAGAGCTGAAAGGTGGAGTCATATAGTAAATACTGTCAACATTTCCTAGAATGGGGATATCTTTTTTAAGCAGCATTGAATTTGGAGGTGAATGTTTTAAGACATTATTATTATGAAGCCATTTATTCTGCAATTAGTATATAGCAAGCCCTGTACCAGATACTTCTCATGCATAACTTTGTTGAATTCTCATAATTGATAGGTTGTCTTATTAGCCCCATATTATAGGTGAAAAAATGGTTAGCGAGCCTATGTAGACTTCTCAAGGTCATACAGCCAGCCAACCACAGATTTTACCCCGAGTATGATTTTACTCTCACATCCATGCCCTCTTAGGTGAAAGACAGAAAGGAGGGGGAGGAAGAGGAGAGGAAGAAGAAGAAAAAGAAAGGAAAAAAGGAGGGAGGGAGGGAAGGAACAAGGGAGGGAGGGAGCAAGGGACAGAAGAAGGAAGGGAGGGAGGAAGGAAGGAAGGGAGGGAGGGAGGGAGGGAGGGAGGGAGGGAGGAAGGAAGGAAGGAAGGAAGGAAGGAAGGAAGCAAGGAAGGACGGAGAGGAGCGAAGAAAGGAGAGGAGGGAAGAAAGGAGAGGACGGAAGGAAGGAGGAAAGGAGGAAGGGAGGAGAGGATGGAGGGAGGGGAGGCATATGAGGAGGAAAAGGGGAAAGAGAAAGGAAGAAGGAAAGAAAAGAAGAAGGGAAAATTGGGGTAGGGTGAAAGTGGAGCCAGAAGCCAGTCTTGAAATCTAAATTGTTTCTTAATGAGACAATGATCTGGCTAACTTGAAAGCATTTGTCTCACTAAGACAAACATGAGAATAATGCTTGATGCGTGGCTTGAGAATAAAGAGAATGTCAAAGAAGAAAGCCTTATTGACACAGGTTTCCTGTATTCCTTCCTGTATTCTCTCCAACCAGGGTTCTAGAGCCTTTAGGATGCCACTGGGTTAAGTCTCACCCAGAATGCTGCTCTGCCTCAGGATATCCTAATCCAAAGTGCATTTAATTCCTACCTTTGAGATGATTCTGGGAAAGGTACTAAATCCTATGGCTCCAAGGGTGATCTTATACATTTTAGATAGCAAATAGCATTTAAGGTAGAGCACAAGCCATTTTACACTCTAGAATCAAACCCCATGCCAGAATGTCAGTCCTTGACAGTGGTAGCAAGTACCTCAAATGTGATATGTATATTAAAAGAGTTGTATTTTCTTTTTAAAAATTATTTTATTTTTATTGAGACAGGAGCCTCGCTATGTTGCCCAGGCTGGTCTCAACCTCTTGGGCTCAAGCAATCCTCCCATCTTGGCCTCCCAAAGTGCTAGGATTATAGGCATGAGCCACCATGCCCAGCCAAATTTGAATTTTCAATTTAGCTCTCACTTATTTATATTGAAAAGACACAGTATATGTGGGCTGATAGGAGGATGAAGTGGGCAGGATACATATGCCTTTATACTTATAGCTTGTAAGACACAAGTGTTTTTCCAGCTAGGTCTTACAGCAGAAAGTTCTAGGAGGTGTTAGAGGCAGATGGACAAAAAATTTCAACATTAAACAGAATAATATGTGAATGTAGACCAACTCTCATTCAGAATTACAGGTCTGGGGACGTTACAAATTGATTTGTCCCCGTGGGACCATTAGATAAAAGCTAAAATTGTTATTTCCCACCTTACAAAACAAAACCAAGAAAGGAGACTGAATATTTTTTAATGATGAAATTTAACAGAATACCTAATTGCTTGAAAAATATTGAGAGATTTGCAGCTGGAGGAGAGTCTGAGGTCAACTTAGTGAAAAATCAGAGTTTGAAGCACAAACACACAAGCACAAATGAAAAACCCAAGCTAATTATTAACTTCAGAGAAATAGAAAAATTATGCAGCAAAGGAAAGTAATCATAGTTTACTACCTGAGTCAGTTGTATAGAACATCTATATATCTGTAAAATGTAAACAATGACTATTGTAGCCACAAAAATTACAATATAACCATATTGCAATAATGGGAGGTCCAGAAAGTGTGTGGGTATGTGTGTATGTTTGGTGTGTGTATAGTGTGTTTGGGGGTTGTGAGGGGGCTTTGTGTGTTTGTGTGCATGGTGTGTGTTGGGGGCTATGTTCATGGGGTATGTCTGTGGAGTTTGTGAGGAGTATTTGTGTGTGTGTGTGTGTGTGTGTGTGTGTGTGTGTCTTGATGGCAAAGAAGTAAAAGGGAGCTAGATCCTCACTTTACAGGCAAGAAATCCTAATAAGTAGCAAGACAAGTATACTCTGTAAAGATATGAAGGTTAATGCCAAAAAAAAATGCACCAAAAGAGTTGAAAATGGCTGCCTCCAGAGAACAGAAAATTTGAGGAGAGTGAAGACTGGTGTTTTCACAATCTGATTTTTAAAATTCTGTGCATGTGTAACTTTGATAGAAGAAAAATCTTTTCTTAAATTATGCACCTACAATGATGCTATACACAATTTAGAGCTCAATAAACGTGAGCTATTCTTATTGACCATGGAATGTTACCATCTTTAAAATGGGCCAGTGACAACAGACTCCATGCTTCTCCATGGGACAACCTCATGACGGAGCTTTCTAGAGCCCAGATCCTCCGAGAGCACCTCCTCTCTGCTGCACTCTGCGCCAAGCCCTGAGATGCAGCAGCGAACATTCAGACCAAGCTCTGCCTGTCCCCGGGTTCATTCTAGTGGGGATGACATAAGCATCACCTGCATTTAGGACAAGCGCTGGGGGTGCTGGGTTTTTTTAAACGCAATTTGGGAAGTGAGCACCTGGTTCAGTGTATTTGGATTTTTGGCACCAAATTTGGTTTGAGACCTGAATCTCGACTCCCATTGGCTGGCACTGACAAGGCAGCTAGCTTAGCTTGGTTTTGTAAGTTCTTGGCAATGGTAATCAGGACAGGTGCTGTGTCCTTAAGCCAGCCATGGGTAATCAAATTAAAATCCAATCAGGGCACACAACATTCTGAAGTGGATAGGCCCACTGTAGCCAGTAGCCAGGTCATCCGGTGCTCATATTTAAAGAGAGACCAGATTAAGGACAGGAAACTAACCTGCAGGTCATCCAAGGTGGCACTGATAAACAGTTCAGAGCAGAAACTCCGACCTTCTGAGTGCATTACACCTCACTGAGCTGTTTAGAAGGCCCTTCACATTTTGGATGAATGAAGGGGATGTGAGCAATCACATTTCAAAATTGCTTTTTCTATCTAGGCCCTTGAACTGACATTCCAGAGACCAAGGCAAAATGTTGAAAAGATGCTCCCCAAGTCCCCCGGAACCTCTCTGCATTCCCTGAGCTGTGTCAAGGCTCAGACTGTGACAGAGCATCTCCCAGAGCCCAATGCAGTGATTCACAGAAGCGGTGGGTGGCTAGAGAAGCCAGCAGGAATTTTAAAAGACCTAAGGTACTCACATAGGAATGAGCCTATAAATTCCTCCCCCATCACTGTTGCCAAGGCAATGCAGGTGGGCCCAGAGCCGGCTCTCAGGCAGGAAAATCGCCACCTCCTCCTTCTACACACATTGCCCTGGCTACATGTGGCTTTTTATGACAGCTCTGCTTCAGCTACTCCTTCTCCTGCAGAAGGTGGCTCATTTTATCCAGATGCCAGCTAGGTTGCAATATTCCAAGGAGCATGGAAGAGCCCATAGTATGATTTTCTCTGAGCTTTGACCTCTCCCTTAGAGATTAGCCCACTTCAAACACCTGCTCTGGGAAACTCAGAGATACCCAGCACTTCAACATGTGCATTGCAGCCTCCCCTCTGCTCCCCTACCTTCCTTCATAGCCACGTGTTCAGACCTTCCCGATTCATCAACCACATTATGCCTGAGGACTTCCTCACAGCAACCCGCCCTCCGATCTATGTCACTCGCCAAAGTTGACGTGCAAAACACAGGCAAGGGAGTCTCCACCTGTTTTTGGAAGAGCAGTGTGGCCACAATCGTAAGGGAAAGACAAAGCCAGCTGTGTTTTGACCGCAAGGATTCTTGTTTCTGCTCCCAGCAGGGCCAAGTGTGAAGAAAGAAAAGGGGCAGCGGCATTTTGACTCCATTTCTGTTTCTTTTCCCCAGAGGATTTTGTGATGTCTTTCAAATTCCCCTCCCCTGTGCTGCTGCACACAGAGACACCTTTTTATTCCTAACTCAGCTGCTGCTATTTGTGATGACAGCCTTGCCATATGGCACCACTCACTCAGCTCCATCAAGCAGCATCAAGCTCATCTTAATAGTATTTACCCCACACTTCTCTGACAGTCAAACTCAGCTGCACCCAGAGCTGTCCTATAGGTGTGCCCATCCACTGTACTCCATTGAGAATACTTACACATGTGTATAGATGAAGCTAGATGTGTTACAGCTTCATTTGGGTTTGGTGCTTGTTGTTGTTTTTTATTGGTGGGTTTTTGTTTTGTTTTTGTTTGTTTTGAGACAGTCTTGCTCTGTTGCCCAGGCTGGAGTGCAATGGTGCGATCTCAGCTCACTGCAGCCTCTGCCTCCCCGGTTCAAGCGATTCTCCTACCTCAGCCTCCCGAGTAGCTGAGATTATAGGCGTGCGCCACCACACCTGGCTAATTTTGTATTTTTAGTAAAGACGGGGTTTTACCATGTTGGCCAGGTTGGTCTTGAACTCCTGACCTCAGGTGATCCACCAGCCTCAGCCTTCCAAAGTGCTGGGATTATAGGCCTGAGCCACCATGCCCAGCCTTGGCTTGGTGCTTGTGAAGATGAATCAAAACAGGACAGGAGGAAGGTCCATTCTAAATGTTAACCCACTGTTGTCATTCACCAGACTGTAGATGCCTAATTAATCACCAGTTCCATCAACTGGTGGCAGATGAGAGTCAGGCATGTCATTTGATCTAGAGATAATCTACTTATGAGCTGAAGCATGGGCAGGGGTAAGCCCGAGTGAATGGGCACATGCGCCAGATACAGTTAGAGGCAGACAGAGCCCAAGCATCTGAGACAGTCATAAGTCTGGGGAGGGAACCTGAAGACAAGCACATGTGCCACCTTATCCACTCACTCTGGAATGGTAGTTTTGTCCCAAAAGAACCTGGGCATCCTACTCCCATCCCATCTCCCCTTACCCTGAATACCACCATCTAGGTAAACCCAGGAGAGTGTTTTGTTCTTAAGCCTATCCTCTGAGGAAGTAGGGACAGGTTTGTGTGGTCTGAAATCAGTAGGACCTGTGGTGACCCTGTTTCTACCCAACTGTGGAAGCTCCCCGCCACATTAAGAAATGGAATGAACTAGAAGTCACAGAAAGATCTAGGAGCTAAAGACCATGAATACACTTTCAAAGCTTGTTTAAGCATTTCTTTTTTTTTTTTTTTTCGGTATTTGAAGGATGAGGCTTATAAACTACCGAAATAAAATGTCATTGTCTAAGATATAGCAATTGACATATATAAGTCAGTATATATAAATGAAATAGATCACTATGAATACTAAATTAAATGCTTTCCCTTTTAGGCCACATGGGGTTGTCAGAGGCAGACTCCAAACCCTGTCTCTAACCTCTGCAAGATCTGGGGTCCCTTTCGGGAGCTGTCTCAACTGTAGTGTCTTCAGTCAAAAGTGGGGATGATATCACCACATCTTAAATGTGGGAAGATTAAATAAGATGATGGGTATAAAGCCTAGCACATCATGGGTGCTCAACACATGTTGGTTCTCTCCTCCTTACCTCATTTTTCCCCCAAATCATAGACTTGCTGTGTCAGTATCAGCACAGACCTAGAACAATGAAAAAAGTACAAAGAACAACAAGAACCTATTAAGTGTTTTTCACCTTCAATAATATGGGTGGAGGACAAGGGAGACATATTACTGATGAGAAATAAGATGAATGGACACTAAATGACACCTATCTGGACTGACAGTAGTAGTCCATTCATATATTTCTCCAAAAAGGACTAATTGTATTAGATGCACAGCTCTTCCTTCTATCCTCTTTTCAAAAGAAAAGAAGAAAGGCTTAACAATTCTAGATGGAGGCTATCAAAATCTGCCTTTACTGCTTATCTTGATGATTTCATGTATGTTCCTCATCGTCCAGTGAATATTATTTTATACAGATGTGAATGTCTGGCTCCAACATCAAAACAAGCTTGCTGCCACTTGGGAGTTAAAACATGCAGGCTCTGGGCTTTCTGCAGAAAGGACTTTTTAAAAATTGTAAGATGCTTCCATGAGGCAGGGCTGTGCGTGCCTGTGTGGTCTGTGAGCAGGCTGGCAATGGGAGGGCTCCCCCTCACGGAAACCCCCAGAGCACAATCTCGGGGAACACACTGGCAGGCAGCCAGGTGTAAGGACCTTCCAGTCTGCCCTTCCCCACCCTGCCTGTGACAACTCAGCTCATGCATCAGGCAACAAATCCCATTCATGAAGCTGTCAGTGATTCCTGAATTCATTGAGAGACTCGGAACCCATCTTGCCGAGGTTCAACAGTGGGTTAATCCCAGCTAACCTAAATCATTGTTCCCTGAACACAAAGGAACATGAAATTCTGTGCTGGGTCTGTATGTCAGCACAGTTAGGTAGAAATATATCCGACCTCAAACGAGAGAGAATATATGACTATGTGAGTACCTGGGGAGCTGTGCTTCTCCCTCCAGCCCAAGGCTTCCTTTTACTGCTACCCCCAGGGCATCCAGAGGCAGAGATCGGACCACAAAAACCTGTTCTGTAAACAACTGAATCTCACAAGGGTCAGTTTTATATTTTTCATGCTCCCCTTTTAAAATCCACAACTGTAGGATGTATGCCATCTTCCCCTTCTACCATGGAGACAGCCACTGGTAGGGTGGGGTGGGGGGAGAGAACATTGCTGTATTCAGGCCATCAATTTAGAAAGCACATGAGGTTACAGTGTCACTTCATGAGGCACAACTCTGCAAGGACCAGTTCCGTAGCATAGTGAGATTAATTTGCATATTAGAATCTGTGCATAATCTTTACATGCAGTAATTACAGTCCATAGGCTCTAGACGTAAAGAAACATACATTTTATAATAGTACTGGATTAATTTTTTTTAAAACTCAGCAGTTAACATTTAGCTCACAAATTGGAGAAAATATTAAATTCACTGAGAAATAGGCAAACCATAAGGCTGTAAAATGGTCCATTATAGTCAGAAAAATCATCTGCAATGTGAGAGTGCTGAGTACAAGACCTCACCATAAATCTACAAATGAAAGGCTACTCTTCTAGACTCAGACGGAGAGAAGGGAATAAAAATCACATCAACAATGTATATTACTCCCAGATTACAAAATTAGGTTTTACAGGGAAAAATTCAGCCTGTAGTAATGGTCAGTAAAAATGACCAGTTTTATAGAACAGGAACTTGTAAAGATAAAGGGGAAAAGGCAGCAGGAAAAAAAATTAAAAAGACTCCCACAGAAACCTGTCCAGAAATAGAAATTCAAAGGACTTCCTGCTCTTTAATAGAATAAGCTCAAATAAGATGAAGTAAAATTATGGATGAAGCAAGGCATGTTATTTGACCAAACTAAGAATTTTTTTTTAATAGTCATTCAAGAAAGAGCAAAAACTACTACAGTTTTCTACCATGGATAGAGGTTGTTCAGAGCTGGTAAAGTAATTGAATCTGTGGCCAGTCACCAAGCGCAGTGGTTCATGTCTGTAATGCCAGTAATTTGGGAGGCTGAGGTGAGCAGATCACCTGAGCCCAGGAGTTCAAGACCAGCCTAGCCAACATGGTGAAACTCCATCTCTACAAAAACACAAAAATTAGCTAGGTGTGTGGTGCACACCTGTAATCCCAGCTACTCTGGAGGCTGAGGCATAAGAGTCATTTGAACCCAGGTGGCAAAGTTGCAGTGAGCCTTGATAGCATCAGCCTGGGAAACAGAGCGAGACTCCATCTCAAAAAAACAAACAAAAACAAACTGTTGCCAGAAGCTCACCATCTTGCATGCTGTGGTTTGTACCAATGGGTAGGTGCAGCTAAGTATAGCTAAGGCTGTATGTCAGGACTTCAACTTCAAATGTATGATAATAAATAGATTAAGCCAATAAAGTTTTATAAGTGCAAACCTAAGAATATATTCTTTAACGGCTGCTATGAAATATGCTGGAATCAGGCCAGGATATTAACACACATTCTGGCCAACACATCAGGCATTTGGTTATTTGAGAAAAATAGAGGCAGGGAGCTCCCCATCAGAGCTGTCCTCACTGCATTCACACCCACAGTCATGAATGAATGATCACTGTGAACCCAGCACAGTACCTAATGCTCCAGACACAAAGGTGGGAAATTTCTTAAGATGCTCACAGTTAGCTACCAAAAAATGTTTTTAAAAAAATCAATCACAATGTGTAATAGGAGGCTGCGAGGGAAAGCAGGATTGGGAATGACTTCTGTAAGAGGCTGAAAAGTACTCTTTGCATCGAAGAATGAACCCAGGAGACAAAAGTTGCAGTGAGCCTTGATTGCACCAGCCTGGACAATAGAGCGAGACTCCCATCTCAAAAAAAAAAAAAAGAAAGAAAAGAAAAAACTGTCGCCAGAAGCTCATCATCTTGCATGCTGTGGTTTGTACCAATGGGTAGGTGCAGCTATATAGCTAACTATGTGCTCTCCAGTTTGCTACCGTGCCCACCTATCTTCCTGTAAAAGGTAGAAATAAACAGCTAACTGACTACAACCCAAACACTAGGAAAGAGGGGGTCATTTCATTTTACCAAGGGTGGAATAAGCTGGTGCCAAGCATTTATTAAAAGCATTTGGCTTGATGTCACCACTCCCCACCTCACTCCACCCCTATATTATTGGCTATGTGGCCAAGCTATGGCTCTTAGGACAAAATCAGAAATCTAGTTTTATTTTGTTTTTAGGGGGTCTGGAATTGGGAGCTTCTTTGAAAGTTTTTTGTGATATAAAAAGAATGACTTTACCCATAATCCCCACATATCAAAGGAAGGAAAAAAAAAAAAGAATGACCTACCTGCTGCAAACCCTCCCTGTAGTCACTCTTTTTTTTTTTCCTATATTTTCTCTTTTTTTCTTTTTTTGGCTTATATAGAGACATAAGCAGGAGCCATAGCAGCTGTCTTGCAACCATGGGTAAAAAAAAGGCTAAGGAAACTGCAGAAATAACCCTGGCATCAGAATGTCTGCATTCTAATGTCACAGTAACCCTGACTGCTAAGCCAACACCAGTACCTGCCACCTCCTGATGTCTTGTTATATAGAAAAAAATCTTCCCAGATGTGTTTAGACCACGGTGGTTGGTGCAGCCAAATGCATTCCTCAGTGACACATTTTCTAAGGAGTCTATCTCATGCTGTAACTCCACGAGTCAAATGTTTACAGTGGTCCCTTACTGCTGATGAAGTCCAAACTCTTTTGCCTTTGTAGTTAGTCTGACTTCTCCCTTCCTTTCAGCCTTACCACCCTTATTCCCAACATGAGACTCTCCGGTGGAGCCAGGATGGCCTCTTCCGTCTTGTCCCAGCTAGCAAATTCAATTTTCCTGCTGTAAACTCCTGTAGCCCTCGAAGAACTACACGACGATGCACTTCGTTTCTACCTGGTCCCCAACCCTGAGCACTTTCTGAGGGCCAGGACTAGAGCACATGTTCACTTTTCCACGTCTCCCATGAGAACCGGCATGCTACTAGGGACATCTAGGGAGACAGTAATGGAATATCCGGCATGAAGCAGAGCTTAGCTAGATCCGCTTTAATCTCCTCCCTTTGATTAGACGGCCAAGACCCAAAAAGGTGAAGGGACTCACTCAGGGTTACGCACTGGAGTATTAAGAGGCCCAGAACCACAACATCAGGCTGCCAGCTCTTCGTTGAGCATATTTTCCACCATACCTCACTGTCTAAAAGAAAAGTGCCAATTAGAGGCACACAAAGTAACAAAGCTGGTGATGACTATAATGGATGATTACGTCTTTTCAGAGGGTATGAAAAAGAGAGCTGAGCAGAGGCTCATGTGAAGCAGCTTCTTCAGTGTATAATTAACTGTTGCCTTCTTTGCATTGTTCCAGTAATGAACTCAGCGATGAGCTGCAGAACACCCTTGCCTGAAGGGGCAAGAATAGCAATGCCAGTCTTGTTAGAAGACATGGGCTGGGGTCTTAGGCGAGCTCTGAGTCATTGGGTCCATTTCCCATTCGTGTGCATTTATGATGGCGCCTGACATATACACCTCAATCCCACTCCTCTTTCTAACAGGCTGGGGACTGTGCTCTAAGCTGTTTTTGGTTTTTTTGTTTTGTTTTGTTTTTTGTTTTGAGACAGAGTTTCACTCTTGTTGCACAAGCTGGAGTGCAATTGTGCCATCTCAGCTCACTGCAACCTCTGCCTCCCGGGTTCAAGCGATTCTCCTGCCTTGGCCTCCCGAGTAGTTGGGATTATAGGTACCCACCGCCACACCTGGCTAATTTTTTGTATTTTTAGTAGAGACAGTGTTTCACCATGTTGGCCAGGCTGGTCTCAAACTCCTGACCTCAAGTGATCCACCCACCTCGGCCTCCCAAAGTGCTGGAATTATATGTGTGAGCCACCACACCTGGCCGGCTCTGAGCAGTTTTGAGAAATGAAGCTTCAGAGATTATAAAAGACTGTGATCCCCAGAATGACTTGACTGGAGGCCCCTGAGAAGATGGAAGTTGTAAATTCACAGTCATAAAATGTTAGATTTTGGAGCTAGATGAAACCCTGGAGATGACCTATTCCAACCTCTTTATTTTAAAGATGGAGAAACTGAAGCCCAGGGAGGGAAAGTGACTAGCCTACGGTCACACAGCCAGGGGTGGCAGAACTGTCAGATGCTGTGTTCCTCTGCTGCTTCCTGGGTCACACACTACTGGCCACAGTTCCCAGGCCTTGGCTCTCTGGTGTCAGAGTGTCAAATGTCTTTCAGAGCCCCCTTAAGTGTCGTGCTGCTTACTGGAAAGATACGTGGATTGATACCTAATAAGAAATGAGGCAAAGCCATTTTTTTCCTCCCCAGTTAATCAATAACTGGACACTGGGGCCTCCCTTTCCTGCAACATGATCTAAAATGTTACATAGGGTGAGTGAAGGATTTGGCAACACTGCCAGTGCCTTTTGTTTAAACACAGAAGCCAGACAGATCAATGGACAGGGTGAACTACACTGTATGATGTTGTTTGTCTTAATATCCGCTATGAGGCTTTAAAACTCTCTAAGTTTGCAGAATCACAAAGAATGAGAACTAAAAGAAGAAGTAAGGAGCAGTCTGGCCAGAGTCAGATATCTAATCAGTGACAGAACCAGTATTAATAGAGAACGAAATCCTTGGGCAAGACAACATACCGAGTTATTAAAAGGCCAGGGAGCACTTATAAAAGGCACATATAAATAGAAATGTTGAATTACAAATGCAAACCCCTGTGACTGCCTGGTGTTCCAGCCCAATAGTTTTCCACATCTATGCTGGAGCCACTGAGGCTGCACCTCAAATCAAGGCTGGTTGAGGTCACACATCAGTGCAGGTGTCCAGAGGTCTGGGCTTGGCAAGGAATGCTCTTAAGATCACCATCTTGAAATTCTTAACTTTGAATTCTTATTTCAGATGGGAAAGCGAAGAATGCACCAGGATCTGGGAGCCTTGTTTCACACTCAAGCTCCACCACCACAATCTCCCTGTTCCTTGGGAAGGGATCTTCAACTGCCTCCTGGTCTTGGTGCCCTGCCCTTGCCCCACCTCCCCAACCCCACCCTGCAATGGATCCTGCCCACTGCCTGGGGCATCAGTGAGATCATGCAGGTTGGGGATGGGGCAGGGTGCAAGCTGTCATTCTCTCATCACTCTTCGCCTCCAGTGAGAGCTTGTGCACAGACAAGGATGCTGGAAGGTTCAGGGGTGTCTCAGGGCAAGGCATGGTGGCAGCTGTCTCCATCCCTGGCTGGCAGCTGTCCTCATTCCAGGCTGGCAGTACCATGGCTGTTCAGTACATAACCAGGCAATTGTGAGCCTCTGCCTACCCAGGTCCCAAATGCTTCTCAGTGTGGAAGTTGCGATCCCTTGAGAGTCGCCAGTCTTTGTGAGTTAGGGCTGACTTCCATGACCTGGATGGGCAGAGTGCATCAATCTGGAGGCTGACAGAGAATGTCCTGTCCTGGAAGCTAGTGGGCCACACTGTGAAGTCACAAATATGGGTCCCCAAGAACTTGTGAGAGTCCATACTGGCCCTTGCAAATATCCCCATGCCTGAGGAAGTGCAATAACAAATAGAAAATTTTTTTAAAGCATAATAGAGAAAGAAACTAGAAAGAAAAGAAAAAGTTTAATATTTTGGAACCTTTAGCAGCACGTTTGTCTAGCTTTTGAATAAGGAAACTTCAATTTCATTTTGTACTACACCTCACAAATTATACAGCTGGTTCTGCCTCAAGCTTAACCCAGGCCCTGGGACCTATCACATCCATACAGGATGTTAAGGATCCAAATGGCTCAGTAATCACGGAATAGGAAAGTAATCCTTGCTTGAATATATACTCTTTAATTTCTGCCCTATGTTGTACTCCAGAGTTATTGCTACATTCCTGTCTTGATCTCTTTGTTTTACTTTCCAGTTGAGTTTTACTCTAGAACAGGGGTCCCCAGCCTCTGGGCCATGGAACCATGCCGGTCCCTGGCCTGTTAGGAGCTGGGTCGCAGAGCAGGAGGTGAGTGGCAGAGGAGCAAGCATCACCATCTGAGCTCCGCCCCCTGTCAGAACAGTAGCGGCTTTAGATTCCATTGGGAGCACGAACTCTACTGTGAACGCATGTGAGGGATCTAGGTTTCACACTCCTTATGAGAATCCAATGCCTGATGATCTGAGGTGGAACAGTTTCATCCTGAAACCATCCCCTGCCCCCATCCGTGGAAAAATTGTCTTCCACAAAACGGGTCCCTCGTGCCAAAAAGGTTGGGGACCACTGTTCTAGAACACCAGTCCCTAAGATCTGTTACCCACATCTTCCTAAAGTTACCTGCTTGTCAAAATATTCATCCTCTCCTCCTGTAGGAATCTCTCAGGCCTCATATCCTGGGCCAGTGGGCCCTTCGAAGAGAGAGGAAAGAGCCAACATCTGATAGGGGCCTGCTCCATGGCAGAGCTTCACCTGAGTGAGTCCTCAATTCCACATTCTCTTCATTTGAAACAACACTAGCCCCAGCTGAGGCATGTTCTATTTTATAAGCCAGTTTCTTTGGTCTGGTTTCTTTGTATTCTGTGTGGCCAGAAGTAACTAGGAAGATTGTCTTCACCAAGAGAAAACTTAGTAATTTGGGATTGTTTAACCCATTGAAGGGTAATTTGAAGAGTTCACACTATGTGGATAGGATTACCTGAAGGATAGTGGTATTTTTTCTGTTGATAAAAGGCAAAGCAAGCTGGGCGTGGTGGCTCACGCCTGTAATCCCAGCTCTATGGGAGGCTGGGGTGGGGGGGGATCACCTGAGGTCAGGAGTTCGAGACCAGCCTGGCCAACATAGTGAAACCCTGTCTCTGCTAAAAATACAAACATTAGCTGAGTGTGGTGGTGCACACCTGTAATCCCAGCTACTCGGGAGGCTGAGGCAGGAGAATCACTTGAACCCGAGAGGTGGAGGTTGTAGTGGGCCAAGATCGTGCCACTGCACTCCAGCCTGGGCAACAGCGAGAGATTCTGTCTCAAAAAAAATGGTGGGGTGGGGAGCAAAGCAAAATAATTTCACTTTGAACCAGGAGAGATTTAATACAAGGAGAAAGTTCCTAGGGCTGGAAATTATTAGATGGAAGAGGATACTGAGACCATAGAGAAGGGGTCCTAGATTCCCTGGAAACAGATTTGGGTTGGAATTCACTCACTCACTGTGTGACCCTGACAACTCTTTTGAGTATCCAGTGCTAAAATGAGGACAGTATTATCTACTTCATCATTTTGCTTTGTGAAATCGGCCTGCACTCAGCACTTAGTAATTTTGTCTTGCATTTTAGTTGGAAATGCCCTGGTATAGGGTAAAGAGCATGGATTTTGGGATCTGGCAGTCTTGAGTCAGAATTCCAGATCTGCCACTAACAGAGTTACCTTCAGAGAGAGATTATTGCACCTCGGTTTTCTGTAAACAGGAGATAGGCCACCTATAACACACCTGTTATGAATATTAAATGAGACAGTTGTTAATAGATTAATGTATAAAGTGTCTCAAATGTATTAGCACTCAACAAACATTAATGCTCTCTCTTCCATCTAATCGCATGCAGACATGTGCACACGCACATGGCTTTAATCAGTAACAGAAAGTGAAATGTTGATGAATCCTAGTGTTTTTTTTTTATTGCAAGGTGTGTGAAAGCCAAGCATACTTGGCTTTCATACAGAAACTCAAGATTTTTTTATTTACTCAGAGACAATACTGACTTTAAAGAAAACAAAATATCTAATCTAACAATGGAGATGTAAACATCACCCTAAATGGTGGTCTTGGTCATTGTGATGACCCTGTCTTCAGACAGTGGCTGCCTCTGGGCTTTAACCTGGACCAAAGCCTCTGAATTCTGCTGCCCTTAATGGTGACAGGCACCTGCAACACAGCCTAAATCCCCAACGCCAGCATGGCCTCCAGGTTTCAGCGACAGGATTCCTCTCATCAGCACATCCCCACCTCTCCTTTCTCTCAGGAGATATGTTGACTCATTATACCTATTTTTAATAGAAAGGCAAATTTAAGCTTTAATTTGTATTTTAAAATAAATTCTCTTAGAACATGGATCCACTAGGGAATTAGTTACAAATGGCTCTTAGTGGTACACATTTAATGAACATTTAACCAAAGAAAGAAAATTGCTGGTATGCATAATTTTTTTTCCAGCTGAGTATTATAAATCCAATCTGTCCTTTCTCTTTAACTACTTTTGCCATAAAACCACTTTTTTATGGCTGTGGCGACATAGCACTGCTGTTTCACTTTATGATTAATAAAGTAATTAGCACCGGTTCTAATATTCTTAGCAAAAAGGCTGGGCTTTAGATATTTCTGTTGCACTAATAGGTTTCTAAAGCTACATGGCACACAGGGAAGATGGCCTGCTGGGGCCTGTGGAACGCATTCACTAATGTACATCGTCAAGATCAATTGATAAATTACGTCAGTCTGGGTTAGTCATCATACAGAAAATATCATTAGAGATGAAAAAGGAATGAAAGGATGCGGGGAGGGGTAATTTGGTTTTCATTGTTGATTTATGTTATAAAACTATTCTTGTAGGCAATCACCAAACCACAAAATGCCAGGGAAAATATAAAAATTCTGGAAAAGAAGAGCCTACTACAACAAGATATGTGATACATAGACAAGAATGACAGCTCTTTTGAAACCAGCATCCCATGGAGTCAACTGGGAAGCATATTTCTGACTCAGCACACAGTGTCTTTGGGGCCATGCCAGATGCAGAACTGGATCCTGGGATCCATTATGTCCTTCCTTCTGAAATGTGTTAGAGTGTCTTTGAGGACAACTCAGGGGTGCAGGTCACAGCAAGAGTGGACTGGGAAGAGAGCCACCATGGTCCGAGGAGCTGCAGTGTTGGTTCCTCTTGGAAACCTGAGGATGCTGAGCTCATTCACAAGGGAAACTCAGGGCCCTTTGTGGTCGCAAAACTAAAAATAAAAAATTGCATTTATGCATGGACATTGCTGAAAAACAGACCCTCTCTGTTTTCAGGGCTTGCCTTGGAAACCTATTAAAGAAATTTGATTCTTGGGACAGGATATAAATTTTCTTACCAGCCTTACAATTGTTGACCTAATTGCCCTTCCATAATTCATTCATTCATAGTGAGCATTTATGCTGTGTCAGGCCTGGGCTTGGCCTTGGGGAGATAACAATCCTTGCTTAGGGAGTCCACAGTGTGTCATAAATAATAGTTTGGACTCTACAGTTAGACAAACGTGTATCCAGGTGTTGCTACTTATTGGCTAAGTGACTTTGGATATGTTACTCACACAAGCCAGATCCAAAATGGGGACAATAAGTATACTTACCTCATAGGGTTATTGTGAGGATTAAATGAGGTAATGCTAGCTAAGGGGCTGCAGAGAATCTCATTCATTATGGATGTTGAATTAAATAGAAGCAATAACTAGTATTATATTAAGATCATGCCACTGATTCAGGACTATGCAGAGACACACTTTGAGCTACTTCTCTGGTGCTAGAAATGAATTTATATAGTCATCTGAGCTTTCTCCCTGAGGTCTCCTTGGGATCCACAGTACATACCTGCAAACAGTTTTCTCTATCAGAGAAAAATCAGCAATTGGTAGAGACTGAGTAAGACGCCAATACTGATCGGCCCAGGGCTCCATCAATCAAACTACCCAATCCAGACAAACCCTGTTAAGAATCCTGGATGCTTCCTCTCTCTTTCCTCCCCTCCATCCTCTTCCCCTCTTCTTTATTTCCTCTCCTCTCCCCTCTCATTCTCACCTATCACCTACCTTCTCCTCTGCCCCTTCTCCTTTCCCCTGCCTGGTCATGTGGCATACACTTAGATTCTGCTATGGTCTGAATATTTGCATCCCACCAAATGCATAGGTTAAAAGCCTAGTCGCCAATGTGATGACATGAGGAGGTGGAGTCTTTCAAGGTGGTGATCAGGTCATGGGTGGAGCCCTCATGAATAGTATTACTGCCCTTATAAAAGAGGCCTGAGAGAGAGCTCTCTCCCTTCCACCACGTTGAGGACACAGCAAAAAGGTGCCATCCATGAACCAAAAAGTGGGCTCTGACCAGACACTGAATCTGCCTCGATCTTGGACTTCCCAGCCTCCAGAGCTGTGAAAAATCCATTTCTGCTGTTTATAAGGTACCCAGTCTGTAGCATTCTGTTATAGTAGTCCAAACAGACTAAAACAAATGTGCTTCCATTTTCTGTAAGGAAAGCATGGCACCTCTCGTGGTTCTGAATAATCTCTATCCCTCAGGAGCTAAACTGGAGTGAAACAAGAGTCAGTTTCTCAGAAGGAAAGTGAGTATAATTCACTGACACAAATTCCTCAGAGCTGGGAGGAGCCTCAGAGACACTACCAAGCCCTTTGTCTTCACGAGGGGAATGTCTCATTTCCTTTCTCAGATGAATCTAGAGAGGTAGAGCAACCTGCCCAAGGCTGCACAGGTGTGGGGGTGGAGGTGGGGTACAAGCATGGCCTCTGTCCTGAGGCCACACTCTCCAGCCATCCTGCACCTCATGGTGACAATCACCCCTGGGTCACTGCTGTGTCTGTCACTCCTTTACTGCTACTTTTCCTAGGGCTTGAGATGCTTTGCCAGAGTGTTTCAGATGGGCTCATTCAGCCAGTGGGGACCAATCAAGGACTAGCGTCCCTGTAAATGGTCAGGCGCAGTGACCATTTACAGGCTCACCCCTGTAACCCCAGCACTTTGAGGCCAAAGTGGGCAGATCACCTGAGGTCAGAATTTAAGACCAGCCTGGCCAACATGATGAAACCCCATCTCTACCAAAAATTAACCAGGCATGGTGGCACATGCCTATAGTCCCAGATACTCGGGAGGCTGAGGCAAGAGAATCACTTGAACCCAGGAGGTGGAGGTTGCCATGAGATGAGATCATGCCACTGCACTCCAGCCTGGGTGACAGTGAGATTCCATCTCAAAAACAAACAAACAAACAAATACTTGGGGATACCTCTGAACTTATCTGTGCTTTCTTTTCCCCCAAAGACACTATAGTCAAACAACACCTAAATCAATTGTGTCTTCAGCCGTCTCCCTCCCTTTCACTCATTTCTAAAATGGTGTTGGTTCACGAGAACCACCTAGTCATGGGGCGAATTAGTGCCCACGCCTGTGGTGAGACGTAGGGGAGGTGGGAACTTCCAGGAGGCCCTACTCAGGAGCAAGGGGACTCAGGGGAGGGCTGGATACCTGGCCTCCAGATCCCTGTGCCTGCTCACTGCCTTGGTCTGACCTGCAAGCAAACGGGCTAGCCTGGTCTCGGGGCCAGCCCCAGCTCAGGGCTCACACAGCTGTGTGCTGGGGCTCAAATTCCCCAACAGCCTCTTGAAATGTTCAAAGAAGCTTTCAATCACTGTGCTTGTGCATCTGATTATCCCAGCTTTGCCCATAAACTCCCAACCAGACGCCTCTGTTCATCACTCAGTCTTGGCAAGAGAGGCCAAGTGGAATTCCAGCAGTCACTGAGGAGCAGAGAGAGGCTTCCAGAAGGAGGGACATGACTAACTATTTTGGAAATTTCTCCTGCCAGTTTCTCTGTCTCCTCGACCGCCCCTGTTTCAAGACATAGAGGACATAATCCTGTCACCCAAACCAAGACAGCATTTTAAAATTAAGCTTGAAACAAGTATGTGTTTCTGATCTTCAACTCACTCTCACCCAGCCAGAGCATGTACAGTCCAGCCAAACCCTTCACACTGCCTGCCTGCAGCATCTGTTTGGAGTGGGATCTTCTAGACATTAAGAGGCTTAACCCCACACAGACACTCACTGCCCCCAACATGTGTGCACACGCACACACACGCATAGACACAATCCTTTGTCAGCCCAGCCAAAGGCTGGTCATTGTGCCTTTGTGCCCAGAGTAAGAAACACAGCAGCTGTTTCTACTAAAATCAAAAGACCAAGAAGACCCTTCCCCAGCCACCTAGAGAGAGAGCTGAATCTTACCTGGCTTCATCATTCCATAAAAGGGCCAGGGAAGCTATTCTGGCAGATTTTCTCTCCGAGCCTCATTGAATTCTTGCCTACCCCAGGGGCAGGAAGTCAGCAATAGTGCTGTGTGAGCAGCTGGTGTGGGCATCCATCAGCCTGCTGCCTCCTCTGACAACTCTCACACATGCCTGCAGTGCTGGAGGGTTCCATCTGGCAGGGACACCTATGCACCATCCCCAGCGGAGCATCAGGTCCCTAAAAGGTCATCAGAACCAATGCTAGTCTGCCTGACCGGGGGGATGGCCCAAACCAACACTTGTGACTTGCCCTGGGTGCAGGGCCGTGGGCAGCTTCCCCAGCCCCTGTGAGCCCACAGTGGTTCCTCATTCACCCTGTGCCCTCTCTGCTCTCCCCCTCTGCCAGTGACTTATGTTCCTCTCCTCATACTGTGCCAGGATGGTGGGCTGTGCATGTCCAAAGGCTGTGGCTAGCTCCTGAGAAACTCAGTACTGTAAATGCCAGGGCTGGAAGCGCTCATCAGAGCATGGCATGCCAAGCTGATCCGGATTGGGCAGCCCTCCACCCAAACCCAGGCTGCATTCTGCCGCTCCCAGCAGTGCCAGGGCTGCAGTCTCAGGGCCTGCCAGTTGACTCCGGGAATGCAACCACACAGAGAATAAGGTCCTGAAAATCTTCCCACCACTTACACACTCCACAGAGCCACTCCACACACAACATACACACTGCACACACACTGCTCATACACCATGCACACACAACGCATACCATCCACACCACCCACACAACACACTACACACCCACATCACACATACACATACCCAACAACACACTACACACACACGCATACACAACACACACTACCCATACCACTCACACAACATACCACACACCCACATCACACACATACACCACATACACATACCATATAACACACCACACACACACTACCACACAAACCACACCACAACACACACCACACACAACACATACAACCCCTACCATCCATACAACATACCACACACCCACATCACACACATATACCACATATACACATCAGACCACATACACACATCACACACACACACCTCACCACTTACACACTCCACACACCACATACCCCACACATACCACACAGTACACATTACCTACATAGCACACATCATACAACCACACACACAATACACACTGCACCCCACATATGCACACTACACATACCACACACACCATACCACAAACACCACACATCACACATGTACCACACCATACAACCATGCATACCATACATACCACAAGTACCACACACACCACACATAAAACATACCACACATTACATACAAACCACACACAACGCACCACACACACACCACATACCACACATACACCACACACACACCACACACACATGTAAAACACACCATACACACACCACACAGAGTATACACATCGCATATATCATACACACCACACCTCCTACACACAACACACATACCACACACACAATATACCATATCCCCTCACACACACATCATACACAGATCATACACACATACTACACACCACTCACATCACACTCCACACACATACACACACACACTCACACAAGAAAGGACTTCTTTTCATTCTCCTTCAAGACCCAAGTCAAATGCTTGCTGCTCCTCTGCAGCCTTCCCTGTTCCCCTCAGTGCCATAAGTCTCTTCCTCACCTTCGCTCCTATAGCACTTCCTTTATACCTAAGCTTGCTACTCTTCCCAGAATATCTGGCATGGTTATAAGCAACCTGAGGGCTGGGACCTGGTCTTTCTCCTGTTTGTATTCCTGGTGAGCCTTGCAGAGGCCTGCAAAGTTCTACACTGAATAAACATCTGTTAAATTAGAAACCAAAGACAATGTCCCCCCGAGAGAATACCGGGCTCAACCCCATCTCAATGTTATGTGAAAACCACCTTTGGTATCAGGAGCCCTTGACTTCCTTGATTTTCTACTGACCTGCTTTGGGAATTGAATATATTACTTCTCTAAGCCTGAGATTTTTCCTTGTTTAAAAAAAAAAAAAAAAAAAAAAGAGGGAAGTCGAATTTGAATTGGTGAGTTATTAGGTTCTTTGCAGTTCCAGGAGCTTTTTATATGGTCAAAGCAAATCCTAGATTTCCCCTTTTGTGGAAGCTCCTCTGTTTCAGGTGCACAGCAGGCACAAGAAACAGTGTCAGGGCAAGGCAAGAGTCGCAGAGAGGGTTCCAGGCACAGAGAGGTCATGGGACCCCAGCCTGATTCAGATGTCACAGCTTCTCCCATAGACCACACTGCTTTTTTGTCTGCCCACCTGTTTGGCTCACCTCAAGTATTTTCAGTCTTATTTGTATGTAGCCTGCTATCATTACATAATTTCATGATAGAACATCTCTCTAGTTTGTATGCAGAATCTATAATTTACAAAAGAGCCCAGTTGCAAGATCCTCCATAGAAACATACTCTGGTGAAAACACTCACCTCTGGCATAATCATATGACAAGGAAATAGCCAGAGAAGAGTCTTTGCAGGATGGAGCTACCGGTGGGCCTGGTCTTAGCCGGGTGCTCAGACCTCATCCTAAGTAGATTACTTTTCTTACCCTTTCCACCACCCTCTCTAAGAGCAAAACTCTGGCCCACGTGGCCTCTGTGTTAGATTGCCTCCCAAACTTAAATGCTGTTCAAAATGCTATTTTCCTCCTAGGAGAAAACATGAACTATTTCCCTTCTCTCTAAAAATGTCTGGCCTGTATACAGATTGTCTTCCTAGGTAATGCATTCCTGCCCTCCCAGCTGGGTGGCTTTTAATCTGGATGCTATCAAAATATAGTATTTGGGGCTGTGTTTTCTATGGCTATACTAGTTCCTGGATTTCCATCCAAACTGCCCACCCCGGCTCGTTTACAGAATGCAAAGACAACAGGACAGCAGGCAATGACATTGTTCTCACTTACATCTGTCTTCAGGGTTATAAAGTAATTTGCAAAATCTTAGAGCCCCTTCTTTCCCTGTCCTCACTAGAGGAGCAACCCAGGTGGTTCATACCTGAGTGTGAGCTGCTCACAGTCATGATTGGACCCTGGACCTAGACTTTTAGTCTCAGGTACCCCACCTGAGTGAAAACAGACTGTGAAGTCTGTGAAAACAGACTGGCCACTTAGGATCTCAGTTCTTCATCTTTAAAGCAATAGATAAGCCTAAACTATATCCATGGTCCCTACATTAGGTTAAAAATAAGTCTGGCTGCTGAAATAGACCCTAGATGACAATGCTTGACCATTGTCTCACACAAAAGCTGAAGCTGGTTTTAATGGCTCTGCTCCATGATGTCTTGATGGGGCTTAGGTATCTGGCACCTGTTACATTGCTCTGTCATCCTGGAGGTTCGGTCTTGTCCTCTGGAATGGGAAAAAAGGAAGCAGAAGCCACACTCCATCTCTTTGGGGAAAGTGCCTCAGCACTTGGACACATGGCCACAATCACCTGCCAGGGTGGCTGGGAGACTATGTGACCAGATAAAAACTCCATTACCGAGTAAGAAGAAGAGAATGAACACCTAGGAGTGTTGGCCACAGACCTTCTCAGTTGTACTATTCTGAGTCTATGAGATCATAGGTGAGGGTCAGGCAGGGGACATGAGAATCACAGCAGAAGCAGACACTGTAGGAGTCTCCAGAGACAGTGACTGCAATTGCCTCACTTGCATGTGCAAGATAATTCAAAGTTCAAAAGAGAATGCATGATGTTTCTTTCAGAGACAAGGTGTCATTCTGTTTCCCGGGTTGAAGTGTAGTGGTGTGATCATAGCTCACTGCAGCCTCAAATTCTGGGCTCAAGCAATCCTCCCACCTCAGCCTACCAAAGTGGTCGGATTACAGGCGTGTGCCACCTTACCAGGCTTGTGCATAATTTTATTTAAAAGAACATACACATTTAGCTTCTACCACCTACTGGAACAAGATCAAAATGAAGTTTACAAGTATATTTCAACAAATATTTGTTGGCATCTACTGTGTACCAGACACCAGAAATATAAAAATGAATATAACCTACACATGCCTTCCCTCAAGGCACCTGTATGCTAGTGAGGAAATAGAACCCAAATATAAAAGTTCCTCATCAGGCCAGGCACAGTGGCTCATGCCTGAATCCCAGCACTTTGGGAGGCCGAGGCGGGTGGATCATGAGGTCAGGAGTTCAAGACCAGCCTGGCCAAGATGATGAAACCCTGTCCCTACTAAAGATACAAAAAGATTAGCCAAGAGCAGTGGCAGGTGCCTGTAATCCCAGCTACTTGGGAGGCTGAGGCACAGAATTGCTTGAACCCAGGAGGCAGAGGTTGCAGTGAGCCAAGACTGTGCCACTACACTCCAGCTTGAGTGACAGAGCGAGACTCTGACTCAAAAAAAAAAGTTCCTCATCATAGCATAAGTGCTTCTGTAAAGGTGAACTCTGGTGCTACACCCTCTGATAGAAGAGAGAAAACTAAAACTCTGAGACAACTATTGAGTAACACAGGCAGAAACAACCAGGTCCTAAAATATGCATTAAGGACGATGGCATTCTAGTAGTGTTGATCAGGAAGGAGAAAGATTTCTGCAGGTTAAAAATGAAAGAATGGCCTTATTTGAGCAAATAGAACCTAAAAGGTGAGCAGAAATGGAGTAGCAGAAGGAGAAGGTGGTAAATCATCATAAAGATTTTTTCTCAAATGTTTAAATGAAGGCATCTAGAGATTCTTATGTCAGACAGAGTTGAAGAAAAGAGACACCTTCTTGAGTTTTAACCCTTATTGCAGAAGGTCAAGTAAAGCTCTTTAGATGTCTTTCGTGGTCCATTTGTAAAAGTTCTCAGCATTCCTTATAACCTGTTTTTTATAGGTTCATCATAACTCCATCAGGAAGGGAAGAAAGGAGAAAGAGAGAACCTGGAGCTCAGAGATGTTAGGGAAGCAGGCCTGGGCGCACCTCCCATAAAAGCAGGGCATTCTGGCCTCAAATCTCATACTTCTTGCAATAGGCCAGACTACTCTTCAAAATGGAAAAATCAAGATTCAGGCTGGGCTTGGTGGCTCACACTTGTAATCCCACACTTTCAGAGTCCAAGGCAAGAAGATCACTTGAGCCCAGAAGCTCAAGACCAGCCAGGGCAATAAAACAAGACCCCTGTCCCTACAAAAAAATAAAATAAGAATTAGCTGGGTAAGACACCTGTAGCCCCAGCTATTCAGGAGGCAGAGGCAAGAGAATCGCTTGAACCCAAGAGTTCAAGGCTGCAGTTAGCTATGATTGCGCCACTGTACTCTAACCTGGGTGACAGAGTCAGACCCTGTCTCTAAAATAAATACATAAATAAATTCACATAATCTGAGCAGGAGGAAGTAGATTCAGACTGATCCATAGGAGGTGGGGAGCAGACAGAAGCCAAGGGCTTTAGGACAGGGACACCCAACATGGTGACCTGCCTCAAATGGCTACTACTCCTTGGTCAGAAGGCTCAGGTCTTAAGTGAAGCTTAATCCTCAGGACATTTATACAATTGCATAATTTATAAATACATAATTGTGCATTTATAAATATATAATTACATAAATTGTAATTACATAATTTTTACATTACAATATTATTATTTACATATTGTAATGTAAAATGTAATGTAAAATGTAATTACAAATGTAATGTAATTACAATTACAATAATAATTACATAAATTATAAATACATAATTGTGCAATTATGTATTGCACAGAGCCATCTTCAAGAGTGCAAACAATCAAAGGAATCATATAAATTCTACTCTTGAAGATTACTCCATTCCTGGAAAGGACTCCTTTGGGAGATTGTCCAATTCTGGTAGAAAATCTACAGCTTTGAGGGATGGTGAAATCTGCTGGGAGGGAGACAGGACAGGATGCCCTCTTGAAGTCTCTTCAATCCTGTGATCATATAAGCCCATGGCCATACTGTTGCTAGAAGGAGTGATCCTGCCCATGGTCACCTAGGCCACAGAACTTTCTGCCCACAAAGAGAACTAGTTCATAGGCCACTTTCTCTTTAATCCATGAGAAAAAGCAGCATGATGGGGCTGTGGGCAGAAATCCAATTTTAAAAGGATTTCAAAGGATGCAAATTGTTTCCTGGAGAAGGGCTAATGACAGCTAATCGGCCAGTGCTGGGTAACGGGCAGATGACCTAGCAGCAGCTTCCTATTTCTGTTGGCCATAATCACAATTGACACCTGCTATTTCATTCTCCTCCCATATTATTGGCAGTGCAGCCACATTTTCACTCCTACTTCTCCAAAAGGACATTAGCATGCCTATTTTACATAGGTACACAAAAGCATAAGCTTTCCTTTATCAGCTTAATGGGAAACAAACCTGCCCGGGTCTAAGCTTGCTATCCTACCTGATTGTTCCAATGTATATCCACCATTCAGTTTTGATTATTCAAAAGCAAAGGAAATGGAGTTGCTTTAAATTTACGGACTGACAAGGTTCTGACTAATGGTGAATCACAGCTTGATATTTCACTTAAACCTCAGATATGGAGCTGGCTCCTGCTTCAGCTCTTTCTGGGTCATAAGAATTCATCAGAGAATTGCTCATGGCCCTCCACCCCAAGCTAGGATGGAGAGCTGGATGAGGCCAAGGTCAGCCATGCCCACGGAGAGAGGCTGCCGTGCATCGGAAAGATGCTCCAGAGGACCAGGACAACAGCCCAAATGTTGGCCAAGCAATGGAAGGCAGAGGGCGGATTTCTGAGAATACAGAAAAAGAGACTAAAAATTCTTGCTTAATCATGCAGGAAATGGATGCAATAAAGGAGTCCAACAGCATGGCCCACGGGTAGACATTGTCTTGGATTTACCTTGAAGTCCTATTCTTAGCATCCTTATGCTGTCTCACTCCCTGGACACTTTCCCCACCTCCAGCCCTGCATGTGCTTAGAAGACTCCAACTCATCTTTCAAGAACCTGCAGAATGTGACCTTTCTTGAGATCCCTGCCTCAATTTCCCCAGAACTATTTAGTTTGAATCCATTTTTACCATGATGCATTATAAAAGTTTATTTTTCTTTCTACCTCCCCCACTAGACAGTGACCATCTCAAAAGCAAGGATGGTTTTCATTCATCTTTATACCCCTAATTATTGGCATAATGCTTAACAAATGCCTTTTGGATAGGGAGCTCAGAGTGAATAAACAGAAAAGGGAAGGAAAATGAAAAAAGGGATGAAGGAAGGAGGGAAAAAAGTGGGAGGGTTTCATTTTCAACTCAACAAGATTCTTTCTTAACTTAGATGAGATGATTCAGGCTGGGTTGTACTAGCAGGGAGCAGAGAGTAATTACATTTTAAATCTGCTTTGAATACTATTGATAAGACTCTACATTTTATGGGCTTTACTGACAAGAAAAATAAAAAGACCTGGTAAGAGAATCAAAGAATGAAATGAAAAGGAGATGATCTTGTTGAAGATAACATGCTGCTCTGCAACCTTAGCTGCCTGCCTGCTTGGAGATGCTCAGTCTTTTGCCTGTCAGTTCCAGTGACTCAGGATAGAAAAGAACTGTGTGGTTTTGCTCACCACTTTGATCCCTCAGGGGTGCTGGGAGACTCCCCTATCGAAGGCATTTGAGGGATCCTGACAGGTTTCCAAACACCTACCTCACTGCTGTCAAGATGGGCTCAGATCTTCCTAGAGAGATGAAATGAGGCCAATGGGTGGTTTGGAAGACAATACTAAAACCCTTTTCATAGGGTGGCATGTGGAATGCCACAGCCCCTTCAATTTGGGAGCTTTGTCCTGTTTGCCTGAATGAGTTTGCCTCTTCTCACCTCCAGTTGGAATGAGGGTGCTCTGGAAGGCATTTCCACTCATGAGTCCCACCACAAACACAGAGATGACGCTGCATGAGCTTCTAGACATGCAAAGGAGAGTAGAGACTTACTACCACTTTGATATGTAACCATGAATTAAGGGTGCAGCTTGAGAGGAAGTGAAAGTCGCCGGCTCACCTTGAGATTCATGGGTGAGGGGTTGGGGATGTGATGGTTAATTTTATATGTCAACTTGGCTGGGCCATGTAGTGCCCAGATGTCAGGTCAAATATTACCCTGGGTGTTTCTGTGAGGGTATTTTGGATGAGATTCACATCTAAATTGGTAGACTTTGAGTAAAGCAGTTGTGGGTGGGCCTCATCCAATCAGTTGAAGGCCTGACTAGAACAAAAACACTAGTCTCCCCAAGCAAGAGGGAATTCTCCAGCGGACTGCCTTCAGACTCCATCTATAATATTGGTTCTTCCTGGTTCTACAGCAGACTGCCTTCAGACTGGAACTAGAATGTTGGTCTCCTGGATCTGCATCCAGCAGAATTTGGACTTGCCAGCCTCCATAATCATGTGATCCAATTCCTTATAATAAATTTCTTTATATGCATATAACAGAACCAATTTCCTATTGGTTCTGTTTCTTAGAGAACCCTGACTAATATGGAGGCAGAGGGAGAGTAAATGGTAGACTTACTGGCTGTCAATTTGCTGAGAAACTGAATATACAAATAGGCAACAGCCAGACTATATATCAAAATAGAACCCTGACCCACAGTCTACAGCAACTATTCTAGAAACCTAACCCATTATCTGCAGTAACCAGCCCAGGAAGACAGCTTGCTATCTATAAGTCAGATTGCAAGAGATTAGACCACTACCTCTAGAAACCATCCCAAGAAGCCAGACAAGAATCCCTGTAACAATTGGCCCCAAACAGCCAAGACTTGGTTAATATCTGAGAGTTTCTCTAGTAATTGTCCCCACTTCCAACTCAGGACCCACCAGAGAGCCCAGTGTGCTCCCCTAAGCAATTACATAGATTGTCCCACTGTTAGATAACCTGTCCACAGCTTTTCCATGTCAACAGCCTCCAGTCAGGGCACACCTAAAGCCTTCCCTTGTATCCACTTAGAGTTTGATTCAAGGACAGTGGAGCAACCTCAGAAGGAAAAGATGATCCAGCATTCCCAGTGTCTGTCCCATAGATTGTCTTCCTGGTCAGCTCTCAAGAGAAAGGAGCTACAGTACAAGAGGATGAGCAAAGTGAAAGCTTTCTCATGCTACCATCTCTCTCAGACATCAAGAGTACAAGGGAACAGCATCACTGTTGCCAACAACTTTTGCAGCAACTTTGACATTGACATGAGATGAAATCCTCAGATGTCAGGAGCCCGAGCCAGGACGTTTTGAGTTCACAGCAGACACAAGAGAAATCCAAGCAGAGTGAAGACAGAGAAGATGGCCGATGCTGTGGGTAACTAGCCCTGCAAGTCTTGTGAAATGCCAGAACAATGGGGTAGGACCTTGAGGGATCTGACTTTCAGGTAGAATAGGAGTGAGCAAAGTCAAAGAAAGCCTGTTTGCTGGTGATTACTGTAATCTTGGGCTTATCCCAGCCTGGCTTAGACAAGGAATCACAGGGTGTACATAGAATTTTAGTAATTGCTTAGCTAAATTCATTGTAAAATCTCTCTTCTATATGTCTACTTTTCTATATTCCCCTTTGATCTGAATTTGCAATCTTGGTATAAGTTTCACAGAGTGATAAATGTAGGTCGGTCATGGTACAATGTCAAACAAGAGAGACATTTATGTGTTTCATTGCTTATTAATGAAATAACACCATCACAGATGATGTATGTTTCAGAAAAAGTGTCATAGGAGTCAGCCCACCACAGTAGCATGTGAGCTCAACAGTCCCATTAACAAGTGAGTCAGGCAAGATATAAATGTTCATTTATTTATGTGCATCCTTGTCAAAGTTGATGAGTATTCTCCTTTAAAACTAAACTAAAAAATATTTTATTGTATAGAAACCAGTTAGGACTGTTTTCTGAAATTGCTGAAATACCCAGTTTAAATGAATATCTGCTTATAGACGTATTTCTTTTTTACATCATTTTCTTCATAGGTTTGATGGAAGGGCATGTTGTTTTAAAATGTAAGTTTCGTTATTATTCAGGTATGGGGAGGTCAACAGATGAGAAGACAATGCCATTGATTAGAGTTTGTTACTCACAGTTCCAAGAGTAGGGTGGCATGAAGTGCTGAGAGGAGGAGTTTCCACTGGACAAAGCACCAGGGTCAGTCAGGAGGCAGAGAGAATAATGAGGAAAATGCAGGCAAGAGCCTTTATTGTGCCTTCCACCTGAAGGAATGGGAAAGGCAAGGCAAGCAGGCTTAGCGTCAGCTAGTTTGAATAACTTTAGCAGGTTCCAGGGACTAGGAACTGTCCCTGGTTGCCTGTTACCTGGTCCTGGATGATTAGAGCAAGAGAATCTTGCCCTAAGTGTGAAAGCCCTATAGAGGAGGTGGTGGGGTGTGGGCTCCGAGTTGGCTGGTTTGCATATGAAATGCATGCCACAGGCCAGTCCTTCACTATCTCTAGGAATTGACCAGAAAGCAAGGGCAGTTTCTCTAGGGTCAGCAGATGCCAGAGCATTAAAAGCACATGGCTAATACATGTGTGTATTCACTCTCCAGTCCATAAGCCTCTGAAGAACAAAATTTCATCAAAGGAGCCTCTTTGCCCTTCTACAAAATTAACATATTTAGGGGGCTGTGGTATTTATGTATGCACTAAGATGCTAGCAAGCCTTCAAGGAACTTCAGCCTAATTCAAGCAAACACTGATGCAGCCCTTACAGTAAACAGCGAGGTCAGCATCCCTGGGCATGAAGTGGGGAACTGGATGAAGCCCGTAGCTTATAACTCTTGGGCGTTTCCTCCCTGCTCCCTTTGTCTGTCTCCTTTCTCAGTTTGCCCTGGGATCACTTTATACTAAAACCTCCCATGAAATAATGCCCTTCTAGGCACTCTGCCTTGGCTATTTCCCATGATTTGATGGTTGATTAATTTTGTACCAGTGGTGGGCTTGACTTGGCTTATGAGAGACTGTTGTTAAATTTTCAGGAATGTCATGAGCTGGATGTTAAACATAGCCATTTTGAAAAGTTGAATCATATAAACTAGCAATTAAATTAGTTATATTCAAGCAAAGTAAATGCTTAAAACTTGGTACTCCCAACTTATTTTATTATAATTAAACTATTTTATTACATCTTACCATTGCCTACACTCTTGAAGCTATTTACATCTATTGTGTCTGGATAACAGAAATACTATATAGGGTATTTAGGCATCTACCAGGCATCCTTTTCTTTATTTTATTTTTATTTTTATTTTTGAGACAGAGTCTTGCTCTGTCACCTAGGCTGGAGTGCAATGCCACAATCTCGGCTTACCACAACCTCTGCCTCCTGGGTTCAAGCGATTCTCCTGCCTCAGCCTCCTGAGTAGCTCGGATTATAGATGCACACCACCATGCCCGGCTAATTTTTGTATTTTTAGTAAAGACAGGGTTTCACCATGTTAGTCAGGCTGGTCTCAAACTCCTGACCTTATGATCTGCCCTCCTCAGCCTCTCAAAGTGCTAGGATTATAGGTGTGAGCCACCATGCCCAGCCCCAGGTATCCCTTTCTAATGATATGCTCACAAGTCATATTGGTGACTTGAAGTCAGCCAAAGTGAGTGTATGTAGACCATGAAAATCAGCAAACACCATAAATCAAGATAAGATGGAAAAAAATATTAATACTGCAGATAAAACTTAAAAGCTAATACAAAAGGTCTATAACCATTATTACATCATGAACAGCACCAAAAAATGACAAAGTATTCTTCTAGTATTTAAAAACTATTATCTGATACAGCCAATAAATCACTTGTATTATTAATGAACAAGGTAAAATAGAGGTCTTGGTTGTTTCACTTTTGTTTACTCCTAATGTAAACAAAAATATCTTCATGTTAGAACTCTACTAGCTCATCATTTGCAACCAGAAGATAGGTATGAACACAAGAATTTGGTAAAAACCAAGAAATGCGTTCTATGAAAATCAATAGCTATAAGGAACTTCAAATAAAGTGTATTATATATTTTATTTTAAGTTCTGTGCTATATAGCCTTTACATCAATAAAATTTATGTTTTCCCTGAAGAGCTAATTGCTATACATTTACCAGCACACAGTTGCTTTCTGCTATTTCAAGCTTCAGTTTCCTAGTTGATAAACTAAGAGGTTGTTTTAGATGCACTTTGTTTCCTTCCAATTCTAATTTTTTTTTAACTTTATTTTAGGTTCTGGAATACATGTACAGAATGTGCAGGTTTGTTACATAGGTAAACATGTGCCATGGTGGTTTGTTACACCAATCAACCCATCACCTAGGTATTAAGCCCTGCATGCATTAGCTGTTTGTCCTGATGCTCTCCCTCCCCCAACAGGCCTGGTGTGTGTTGTTCCCCTCCCTGTGTCCACGTTTTCTCATTGTTCATCTCCCACTTATGAGTGAGAACATGTGGTGTTTGGTTTGCTGCTCCTGTGTTAGTTTGCTGAGGATGGTGGCTTACAGCTTTATCCATGTCCCTGCAAAGGACATGATCTCTTCCTTTTTATGGCTGCATAGTATTCCACGGTATATATGTACCACATTTTCTTTATTTAATCTATCATTGATGGGCATTTAGGTTGGTTTCGAGTCTTTGCTATTGTGAATAGTGCTGCAATAATTCTATGATCTGGAATTACTCTTATCCTATAGTTTAAAAAAAATTCTTCTACTCTTAATAGCTGACTGAGCAGCAGATGATTGCTGATTCATTTCTGAAAAGGGGATTTAAGTAAAACCAAGGGGAAGAGCTAGCTTTGCAAGGCCTCAACATGAGAAGGTGACATAACCCCTGACCTCTGTGCTCAGTGGTCTCCATGAGCACAGGGCTCAGCAGCACTCATCCCCTAGCCCCCTCCCCACCAAATTTCCATAAAAACCCTAATCTCCAAGCCTTTGGGAGACTCATTTGAGTAATAATTCTGTGTCTTGTGTGGCCAACCTCATGTTAATTAAACTCTTTACTACAATGCTATGGTCTCAGTGGATTGATTTTGTTTGTGCAGGAAGAAACTATCAAGCGATTATACCTCCAGCTGCCCAGAATGAGGTATTAGACCCCAAGTAGGATGAAGGGAGTATCCCAGGCCAGGGTATGGGGGACAAAAAGGGTAAGCAGAGATTACCAGTGGGAGGGCAGCACAGAGCAGGGTGTTGGAGCCTAATCAGGGTGAGCAGGGAGTCAAGCAGGAGGTGCTGGAGTCTGAGTATGAGGAGGAAGGCATTTTTGCAGAGGGAAGCCTGGTGCAGGGTTCAGAAGCCAAGCAGAATGAGGAAAGTATCCAAAAGGTGTGAGTAAGACCCAGTGCAGGAGCCCAAGGAAGGTGGGGAGGATATCCTGGCACAAGGTATCTGCACCCAAGCAAGGTGAGAAGGGTGTCTGAGGCTGGGGACAGGCCAGTGCAGGGAGATGGTCTGGGCAGGGTGAGGTCATCCATTTGGGAAGGGGCACATCATGGCTTACACATGGTCCCCAAGCAAAAGGAAGAGGCATCCCAGTGGCAGAGCAGCTCAACACGAGTGCCAGAGGCTAATCCGGGTGAAGAAAACATCCCAAAAGGGGCAAATGGCAATGGCAGTGTAGCAGATTAGTTACAATGGGGCTGCATAAAATAGGAAATTTTTTTTAAATTAGAGCAAGTTTCTCATAGTCAATAAAGAGATTTACAATTACAGAAAAGGAGAAAACTAGAATGAATCCTGTGATCTTGGGTTGAGTCAGATAACTGTGAATTTGTGTTTTTTAAATGTGTGTGTGTGTGTGTGTATGCATGTATATATTTATGTATTTATATATAATATATATGTATATATTTATGTATTAAATGGATATATGTATTTAAATATATGTGTGTATGTATTTGTGTATATATATACACAAACATATATACACACATATGTAGATACAGAAATACAATAATATGCATGCATGTATTTTGATATATTATACATGCACACTTGTATTCCCAGCTCTGCCCACTGAGCGGGTCTAGAATCAGGGACTTACCAAGAGCATTTAGCACACAGAGCACCCAGATTGTGATTTCTAAATGCTATTATTTGCCGAAAAGCAGCAAGGGTACTAGGAAAAAATGGCTGATTCAAGGCTGGGGCAGGTAAAGTAGCACATGGACACCTTGCTCTGCAAGAGCGAAACGAAAGACTGAAAGAATGAGTGGGGCATTTCAAAAAGGCCCAGAAACCAGCTTCAAGGGGCTTCCACTGGCCACATATTAGGCAATTTGTACATCAAATAAGTGAGAATAGCAATGGATTACATCCTATCGAATCAAAGAAGAATCCACAAGTTCATACTGATATAAACAAAGAAGTGAAGCAATTGAAATTTTGATATAGAATAGGATATTTAAAGAGCCTCAAAGTGTCTCGTATCTCCCCACAAATATATATAGATATAGATATAATCACAAAGAAGAAAAGGGTACATCTAATTTGAGAAGCCTCACAAACACTCATCTAATCAAATGATCAAAGTAAATGTCATCAGGAATGGAATAAATCGAAATGATGCCCCATCTCACAGCATCCAATAAGACAAGTCCTACATCACCCCTGTGATGTTACTGACAAAGACATAACCCAAATCTCATTGTGAGGGAACAGCAGACAATTCCATTGAGGGACATTCTATGAAATAACTTGCCTATAATCTTCAATGTGTCAAGGTTATGAAAGTGAAGGAAAGCATGAGAACTGTTCCAGATGGAAAGAAACTGAAAATATTGAAAGAAACATGAAAACTGAATGTAAAGGTTGTTCCAGACTAGATCATTTTAATATAAAGCACATACTTGGGACAACTAGCAAAATTTGAAGGAGATCTGAGTATTAGATGGTAGCAATACATCACTGTTAACTTCCTGATCTTGATGACTGAAATGTGATTCTATAATGGACACTTTTATTTGTAGGAATTTCACACTAAAATATCCGTAAGTGTAGGACAGCATGTTTTTCGTTTGTTTTCAAGATGGAATCTTGCTCTGTCACCCAGGCTGGAGTGCAGTGGCATCATCCTGGTTCACTGTAACCTCCACCTCCCAGGCTCAAGCAATTCTCCTGCCTCGGCCTCCTGCGTAGCTGGAACTACAAGCGCGCACCGCCATGCCTACCTAATTTTTCCTATTTTAGTGGAGACAGGGTTTCACCATGTTGCCTAAGCTGGTCTCGAACTCCTGACCCCAGGCAATCAACCTGCCTTGGGTTCTCAAAGTTCTAGGTTACAGGCGTGAGCTACCATGTAGGGCACCATATTGACAACTTATTTTCAAGTGGCTCAGAAGAAAGGTTTTGTACTGCATACACACACACACACACACACACACACACACACACACACCTCTACATATATAGTATTGTGATTATGTAGGAAAATATAATTGTGCTCTTTGGAGATTACATGCTGAAGTATATAAGGGTAAAATATGATGTCTAAAATTTACATCAAATGATTTGACAGAGAAAGAGAAAGTAGCAAAACATCAGCATTTGATGAAATCTGGGTGAAGGGTATGCTGGGTTCATTCTTTCAACCATTCTGAAGGCTTTAAAAGTTTCCAAATAAATAGCGAAGAAGAGGCAAAATGACAAAAAAATGTAAACAATAAAGTTTCTAGGAGTTCTTAAGTGGGGGGAAACGAATGAAAACTGAGAACTGGAGATCAGGCTTTTAATGCTGTCCTTGCCTTGCTTTGTGACATAGAGAAATACGTTGCACTTTGCTCTCTTTAAAAATAAAAGAGAGTTACACAGGAAAAAAGTTTGTCCTGGGTTATAAAGAGCTTAGCTGTAACCTAGCTTTCATTAAACTACTGCCACCGGGTGTACCAGGCCCACACCTCTCCCTTTGCACGCAAAAAACCACCAATTCTTACTCCTTCCTGTCCACTTCTGGGTGAGCCAAAGCAGGGCCTCCCTGGGCCTCTCCCTTCTCTCTCCCGGATCTGTATCCTCCTCACCTGCGCAAAGGGTGACAGGAGGCAAGAGTGACTGATGGCTTCAACAGGAAGGGCCTTCCTAGAGCCTCTGCTGGAGACAAAGTTGTTTTATTCCACAGACATGAAGAGCTCAACTCCTGTAGCCTAGAAACTTTCCAGGGGCCCACAAAACGCTTAAAATCTGCAAAAAGTTTTTCACTTGAAAAAGAAAAATGCACCCTTGACATCAAAGAGCCAGCCTAGTGCCATCAGCTAAGCCTTGGTGTTCTCTTGCCGAACACAATTTCACAGAAAACCAACATCAGTTATAGTCCATTGCATAACAACATTGGATCAAGACAAGAACAAGACCACTCAGTAGTCACGGCAAAACACAAACAAAACATGAACTTGTCCAAGCTGAAATATACCAAACACTCCCACCACCCCCTAGTCTCACTAAAGTGAGTGAATGGGGCTGCTTTACCAATCACAGGTTTAGCTTCCATTAGTATACCCACTTTCCAGACAAGGTTTGTGGAGATACCCAATCACTTCCTGACACCATCCAATCCAGGGCAAAGCCTCACTTCTCCAAACTCTCTCTCAAATCACCTGATACCCAACACAAGCCCAAATGCAGTGACAGGTCTTCTATCACACCCTCTTACTGAGTTGCCCCATGGTTTCCCATGGTATATGTTCTCCCTTGCTGAAACAAGAAATAAGCCCAACTACTTAAAATACATGTGTGCTCTTGGAGAGTTTTGGGTAAAGAACATTGATAAGCTCTGCAGGCAGAAAATAAAATGGCCCTAGAATACTAAAGAAATACTATTTCTTTAGAAAACAAATTGGTAAATACTAAGTAAAATAATACTATCTCAATTTCCTTTATTGTGTTTATAATCCATAATGTTTTATGACCTCTGAAAATAATTTGTGTGTTAGATTTTATTATCTTGCTGCACAAGAATTCCCAAGTCTGCCAGCTGATTACTGAGAAATTATGGCCAATTGTAAGCTAAACAAGTGGCCAATTTCATTCACAAATTATGAGTTATTGTGATAGGTTTGACAGAGCCCAAAAGTTAGAATGCCTGAGGCCTGTCGAGATTTTAAATGCCCTAGGTAGAGAAAGGGATGTCGAAGGTTTGGAAACAGAGGTTGCAGAGGAACAGAAACTGGGGAAAAGCATCAGTTCAGAGATCAATGGTCTGGGCAGCTTGGGACCAATCCTGAGACATCAACAAGAAGGTTCTGCCCTTCAGTGGAAATCGGCCAGACCAAGAGAAGAGATTCACTCCCCCTTACGCTGCACACTTAGCTGTTTTCAGTGTGAATCTCTTGCAATCCACAGGGCAGAACTCCTCCTGGTTGGCCATTGGTTGAGTCATGCAGACTTGGGGCAGCCAAGGCCAACCAGCATGCTGCCTCCCTTATCAACGTTATTTCCCATTGTTTGATCTCATAGATGCCCGCACTCTGGCCTCAGCTGTCATCAGTCATGGAAGCCTGTTAGCTCTTCTATGACTCTTGACCTTCTTGCCTCCTGCCTGCTGCCCAAGAGTGTCCTCTGCTAAGCCCAAGCCTTCCTTCAATGGCACCCTTCCTTCAACCTCACCTCCATCTCTCTTGCCAGCCACACAGAGGAAGTCAGCCAGCCAGGCACAATGGAGGCCATCCTCAGTGAAAGAATTCTCATCTAAACAAAAGCCTCTGAAGGAACGTTTTTTTTTTTTCCCTTCAGCAGTCACATTTCTAGGAAAAAAGAAAACCTAGAGTCAGAGATTCTGAGACTTTCCGGATGTGGAAATGGAATCTGGAAATGACTGAGTTCAATCCTGCCATTTTCCAGATGAGAAAACTATGATACGCATGGTTCAAGATTTTTCTGTAAGACTATGATGCCTGATTTTGCCTTTTTCCCTTAAGTCTATTAGTTTTATAATTTAGTAAGAAGAAATAAACATAAGTTTCCTTTTTTTTGTTGTTGTTGGTCAAATTTTTAAAAAGTACAACCGCAACTGTGAAATGGTACCTGATTTTTTTAAAGGCCCTTATAAAAGGCAGCACAGTAAGAATTATATCTTTGTCAGTGCAGGTTATGAAATTACTCCAGAGACTTATCCCTATAGAGACTGGCAGAGCATAGATTGTAACTCAATGAAATGCAATTCCACCCCAAGCTCACAGAATGTAATTGATGGAAGGAAGCCACAGAATTGCCTGAGCATTCTTCATGGATAATGTCTCTGTTTCCCCCACAATCGCATTTTGCACACAAAACAAACAAAACACAATTTAATCTCCCAAATTGTATGGCTCCATTTGTTTGCTTTCTTTTAAAAATCATCCAACCCACATCACCCACAGGCACGGCTCTCCTGCGGGGCAAATTAAGTCCAGTATTGGCGACAGGTTTAACCTCTATCCCCCACTCCCCTCCTGCATCCTGGACTTCCAGCCGTTCCTTGTTTCAGATGGATCCTTTGTTGGGGGCCATGACAAAAGCACAAGAATTAAACTTTACCAAGAAAAGACCAGCAAACTTGACATTCATTTCATTTTCCTGGCAATTTGAGAGTAGAACAGTAGATTCCTTTGCCCTTCTTTGCAACATCTTAAGCAAAACAGTTAACAACAGCAAAAGTTCTCCGTACTGACAAGAAAATTGAGATGTAAAGAGTATAGCTCACTGAGAGAAGTACGTACTCAAAATATCTCATTTAATCGCTGTTTTTTCCCAACTCAGAGAGCTGTTATCATGACACAAACTGACACAACTTCAGGGCCCACTGGGATAACAGACCCAGAAGAAACACAATTGTGTGAGCTTGTATAAGGGGCTAATCCAATGTTGTGGCTGACCCCTGAGAAGGGTGACTCTCCCACCCCAAACCTAGCTACAACATTCAAGGTAATGAGACAACTTAGATATCATCCAGGCAAATAGGACTTCTCCCTGTGATTAGATATTCTGGACAGTGCTACTAACCAGAATCTATTCTTGGGTACCCAGAGCTTGGCGTCCAAGCTTGATACACAGAACTTGCTGCCAAATTGGCCGGGTGTGGTGGCTCACACCTGTAATCCCAGTGCTTTGGGAGGCTAAGGTGGTGGATCACTTGAGGCAAGGAATTCGAGACTAGCCTGGCCAACATAGTGAAACCCCATCTCTACTAAAAATATAAAAATTAGCCAGGCGTGGTGGTGCACATCTGTAATCCCAGCTACTTGAGAGGCTGAGGCATGAGAATCACTTGAATCCAGAAGGTGGAGGTTGCAGTAAGCCAAGACAGCACCACTACACCGCAGCCTGTGTGACAGAAGGCGACTCTGTTCCCCACCCCCCAACACACAAAATAAAAATAACTTGCCAAATAGACGGAAAGTTCTGAGTACCAATGCAGGGGTCCTTCCTTTTTGAGGCAGGATTCCAAGCAGTGGAGAGAGGTACAGAGTCAGGTCTAGACTTCTAGGATGGGCAGAATGGCAAGGTCTTGGCAAGTGCATTAGAGTTGACTTCACAATTAAGGCAAGACTGAGATGCCAGGAACCAACGCAGGAATCCAATAGTAGGATAGGGGTAGGCACCCATAGCTTCCTCCAGACATTAAGCTGAGGGGTTGCATACTGCTTCTAGCTCTGTCCATGTGAAAGGATGAGATCCGCAAATATGCAGCTCAAGGAGTGCTAATTGTAGGTCTCCATGCAGGGTGTGAGCAGGCAGAGGATGAAAACAAATATAAACCATCCGGGTTCCTCTATGTCTCCTTTCCCTCCTCTGTGAATATAAAAAAGTGAAACACAGGCCGGGTGCGGTAGTTTACACCTGTAATCCCAGCACTTTGGGTGGCCAACGCGGGTGGATCATGAGCTCAGGAGTTCAAGACCAGCCTGACCAATATGGTTAAACCCCAGCTCTACTAAAAATACAAAAATTAGTCAGGATTGGTGGTGTTCTCCTGTAGTCCCAGCTACTTGGGAGGCTGAGGCAGGAGAATCACTTGAACCCAGGAGGCGGAGGTTGCAGTGAGCCAAGATTGCGCCACTGCACTCCAGCCTGGACAACAGAGCGAGACTCCATCTCAGAAAAAGAAAAGTGAGGCACGAAGCAGGGATTATTTCTAAACTTGTTAGCTAGATCCTGACAGTTTAGATGTAGGGTATTTCTAACCTCTGTCATTGTAAATTCTATGTTTTTCTCTCACTGAAAATCTCTAAGTATTTATTCTTTTTTTGTCTTGGGTTTTGTTTTCCACTAAGTAAAATTTAAGGAAGGAGTCCAAAGATTTGGTTTCAGACCAATTATTTCAGGTGGTTCATTAAACTGAGGCTACAAAGCAGATCTATAATCAAACGATGCTCCAGAGGATGCTGCTGACAAAGGACAAAGTGACAACTCAAACTTACAAAGGCCGACTTTAGTGCTTTTTAGTTAATGCCAAAAGCAACTTGAATCAGCACTGAAACTTTCTTCTAAAGGACCGTAAGAGTAGGTGTAAATCCATCTCTTATTTTAATTCATTGGTTTACACTGCATAGATTCATTCTCCTCTTCCTACTCCCACACCAGTTGAAATAAATTCAGTTGTTTCTGTCTCAGAGGAAGGTCACATCCACTCCAACTGAGCAGGGCCTAAGGCTGATTCTGGAAAAGCCTCTGTAGCAGAACATACCTGCTAAATATTTGAGATGTCTTTAGACAGATAGAATGTAGCAGGTACAGAATAAAAGAAATATATCACTTTCTTTTTTATTTTTATTTTTTACATTTTTTAATTTTTTTATTTTGTAGAGACAGGGTCTCAGTATGTTGCCCAGGCGGGTCTTGAATTACTGGGCTCAAGCAATCCTCCTGCCTTGGCCTCTCAAAGTGTTGGGATTACAGGGATGAGTCACCACACCCAGCTCAAAATAGAATCAAGAGCCTGTTAGTGTTGCATAATTTTAACAGAGGCAGAGATATTCATTATTACCCATTATTTTTTCCAGAAATGTTTACTAAAAGGCTCTTATGTTCCAGATCAAGTGCTATCTGCTGGGGATTCAAAGGTGAAACTTAGCCTTGCCCTTGAGGAGCCCACATCTAGGAGAGATTAAGGGAGACCCAGAGCTAAATAATTAAAACTCCCCATAAGAACAACTTCTGAAAAGACAGCACTGATTGCCCAAAAAGTCGAAAAGGTTTCTTAGTGAAAAGGGGGGTAAAGCTAACTGCAGAAGGCAATTTTCTTTCTGAAATGAGAGTAGATCTACTTAAAAAAAAAAAAATCTGTCAACCATGAGGTCCAGCAGAAGCTGAGAGCGACACAAAGCTGGTTAGGGCCAAGGTACAACCAGGAAAGCAGGTAAGGATCAAAGCAAGATGTAGGCTGAAAATATATTTTAAAAAATTTAAATCTTTTAAAAAGCAGGTAAGGAAACAAGAATCACTTGTTAATCCTTTTGATCAGGCCACTTTTGGATGTGTGAATCTCCCACTTTCAATTGATCCAAGTAATGATTGGTTAACTTTTCTACTGATACCATAGCTCTTGGGTGGTTTTTGTTCTTTGTGTGGAGGCCTCTCCTCTCAGCCTCATAGAGCAGGTGCCACTACTGCCCTGCAAGGTAAATATGAATCTTACTAGACATCTTTGAAACCACAGACTATTAAAACTGACTTCCTGGCTGGGCGTGGTGGCTCATGCTTGTAATCCCAACTCTTTGGGAGGTCGAGGTGGGTGGATCACGAGGTCAGGAGTTCGAGAGCAGCCTGGCCAACACAGTGAACCCTGTCTCTACTAAAGATATAAAAATTAGCTGGGCTTGGTGGTGGGCACTGTAATCCCAGCTACTCAGGAGGCTGAGACAAGAGAATCACTTGAACCCAGGAGGCAGAGGTTGTAGTGAGCAGAGATGACACCACTGCACTCCAGCCTGGGCGACAGAGCTAGACTCCATCTAAAAAAAAAACAAAAAACACCTGATTTGCTATCAGACCTGGTAAGGCCCTGGTCTCTGGACTTAACAAATTTTCAACCCTCTCAAGTTCCTGTAGCTTTTGAGAGACCATCCCAGGAGGACTCTACAGGACCAATGATGATGGGTGAAATTTAATCAGCCCATGAGTTCCAAACATTGCAGTTACAGTTACAGGTATCATTCATTACCAATATACTTCCCAAGAATAAAACTGAGATGTACACGTGTGCATATGCGTGTGCACATGACTGTGTACGTGTAATCGATATGAGTAATTTTGATTCTGGTTTGGTTTCTGTACTTCATTTTTCCAGTCCCTGAGAACCCTAAAAAATCTAGTGTTCCATAACCCAGTAGGATGCCAAGAAGCTAATGCTTTTGTTGCTTATACTTAGGTTATACTTCTCTGTCACTTTCTTCTCTGGGACTCCTGCAGTAAGTATCTGCGTGCTAAACATTCATTTTTTTTTTTAACAAACAACATGTTGCAGAGTCATTTTTACCTTCTCATGTGGCAGATATATAATATTCATCTTCTACCCCTTTCTGGGAAAATGCAAAGCAATGACGTGAGATGCTTTCAGTCTCAGGTCCTGAACTTGCCAGTACATGATGGGGAGCCTTGGCCTTGAGTGGAGAATGATGTGCCCATCCTTGTTACTCCCCCTCTCACTCTAAGGACCTGAACAGTGGTCCTGAACTTCTGAATCCCTCTTCCTCACCAACTCCCTTAGGGGTTCACCTTGTTCCTGAGATGGGCTGCAGGTAGGTACCTTCTACTGGAAAATGGGCAGAGGCCAAGGTAGAATGGAAAAGAGACTCCTGAGATCCACAGTGGGGATGTGGGGACCCTGGACTGTTGGATTAGAAAAAGGTGAGGGGCTCATTGATAGGAATCAACCAGCCAAAAGCAGTGAAATTTGTGAACTTGTGTCATGTTCCAACTTTGTCACATCCTGTGCCTGCGAGGTGTGGATCAGACTGTAATTTTATCTGAACATGGCAGAAATGCAGTGGCTGACTCAGACCTGTATTTTAGCAAGTTCCTTTGTAGTCTTTCTAATGGTGCTGCTGCCATTGGCTGCCTCTCCAGCTTCTAGGGTGGCTGTGTGATTTCTAACATCCTCTGCTGACTTCCCAGATGCTGAGCCAATGCTGTGCCCTCCCCACTTGGCACTGGCAAGAAAGACACAAGGCCCTCCCATCATTCTCAAATCCAGCACTCAGCAGCCTCAGGCTTGAGTCCCAGCTCTGCCACCTACCACCTGTGTGATCTTGGGCAAAGTACCCAAATCTCCTTAGCCTCATTATTTTTCAATGATAATGTAGACTCAAATCCAATAGGAGTTTTGTAAGGACTAAGCGACAGCATACTTTTTAAGTCGCTTAGCCCAGTGCCCACCCTGAAGTAGTTCAATATACATGCACTGTTTTTCAAAGGATGATTTTATATTAGGTGATTATGTAGCATCTGTAACAATCCATCTTCCCACTGTGATGTAGTGATTTTGGCAGAGGCAATGGCTGGGAATAAGTCTCCATGGTTAGGAACTTTGCTCTCCAGGATAACTCAGGGACCAAAACAGTCACATTGTTATGCTAAGCCTGTTCAGAGCTTCTTAGGAATAGGAGGCATAGAATACATCATGTGCCACCGAGCTAAAGAATTGCCATGCCGTGCAGTGGTCACACTCCATTCTGTCAGTCACTGGTTTAAATGGACCTAGGAGAGATGCTTCAATACATCAAGACAACCAAACCAAATACTGATGCAAAGCTCATGGCTAGCAGACTCAGAGCAAGCTCAAAAGCTGAGAAAAGAATGGAGTTGCTCTGCTTTGTGACTGTGATGGTCTTAGGTAACCAACCTGGCGCCCCAGAATCCTTGGGACGGTCACGGTCAATTGAGCAGTGGATACCAAACACTTAACTGGCTCCCAAAATCCACTCCAGCTTCCCTTCCCACATTTCTGGAACACCCTCCATCCCTAGCAAGAGTTCTCAGATAGCCTGACAATCAGTGTTGGTGTGGCTGGTCCCCAAGGTGGGCTGCCCAGCTTCAGATGCCATTTCTTCTCTGGCCTGGGACACCAGCAGATCCCCTCATCCTGCAGCAGCTAAGCTCCTCCCTTCACTCACTGTCTTGTAAATAGATGAAGACCCTTCCCTTAACTCCCTGCAGCAATTACTGAGACCAGATTTGGAAATTTTGGACAACACTTGACTGATGGTATTGAGGCTAACAGGAGAGAAATATAACATAGACCCTTGGAATACAACTGCAACCAGAGGGATCAGACCAGCCTTATATAGGGGGTCCCTTCTTGTTCAGTTTCCAGTTGGCTATGGTCCCTCAAAGAGAGAGGGTGACCTGCGCGTCCTCTCCCTTCATCTCCTACCAAAAAGTCACACACAGAGACCCAGATCTCCTTCAACCCTACCCCAAAATAAACATTACCCAGAAGATCACCATGTCTCAGTCTAAGACATCTGCCTCCCAGTTATATTGCCTCCCAGTTAGACCCTCAGACCTGGGCTACCTGCCTCCACCCTGGTTTAATCCAAGGCCCCATGCAGAGGCTTTCAGAAAACAGTGACGTCTCCCCCAAAAGTAAATTGATGAATTCACAAAAATGACTAGCAGCTTTTAAACTGTTTTTCTAGTTCCTAGGTATCAGGATTTCAAAGTCTTAGAGCTTGGTTGTACCCAGGACACTGTCAAAATAGGAGCTGCTCTATCATTGAAATCACTTTTTCAAAAAAGAAACTTCAAAAGACTCAGGTTTCCATCAGCCAAGCTTTCATGATGAGTGTCCTACACAGGGCCATTTGGCCACGAAGACACAAACCCTCTGCACTGAAGCGCCCTGTTCTTTGTTTCCATCCTTTCACTCCCTCCTCGGCAGCAGGGCTGTTCTCGCACGCTTTGTGCCCTGTGTAATTGCTCTGCTGAGAGCCGATGAGTCACCTACCACCACTTCTTTTTTTCTTTCTTTTCTTGTGTCAGCTGAAGTTAGTCAATATAACGTGCCACTATAATGTTCAGGATACTGTAAAGAAAAGCTTTTATTATTTTTTTTTTTAAAACTCCAGCTTAGCTGGGCTTTAGACAATAACTGGAAGGATCTAGTATTTTCTGCAAGTTTAAGCACTCTCAAGGTGTTTCCTATGTTTTAATTCTTTGGCAACTGGCACAGTTTCTTACATGACACAGGAGAAAATAATTGATTAAAACATATCTGTTTGAATCAAAACTGACTCGGTAAAAAAAAATACAGGTAACTGACTCATGCAACCTGCTAGGCACCATTTGCAGGTAGCTCCACAGAAGAGTTCCTTCCAGTTCGATCCCCAGTTCCAGTTTGAGATACCTTAGCACATCTCCCAGTCCCTCCCTCCCACTGGGGTCCTGATGCTCCATCTATGGAAGCTGGACTTTCCCTACGAGAGCTCAGAGCCCTGGGAGCAAGAGTGAGCTTTGGAGTGGGCAGAGTAGGGGACTCCAGGGCTCCTCCCAGGGTTCTGGACAAAGATGGAGAATAAGAAAGTCCTGGAGTTAGTGAAGAAAGAACTAGGTTATTTATGGGAGAAATAAAACTTCAGAAAGTATGTAAATATTTGAATAAATTGCCTCAATAGCTCAATTGGAAAATTAGTTTTGACATCTTTAGTTCTCTGCCCGTCTTCACCAAACATCCAATGAAGCTTGGGGAACTCCTTCCTGAGAGCCAGGGGACGCGGAGATGACTGAGATCTGACCTTTGCTGCTGGAAATGCACCCAGACCATAGGGGTCCAGTGACTACCACTGTGATAGGGATGCTGTGAATGAGGGAAGCAGAGCTTGCTAAGAGAACAGAGAGGACAAGAGGAGCCCACACAGAATAGAGAGATCAGAAAACGTTGCCTTAGTGCCTGATCATTGAGTAAGTACCAGGCAATGTCCACCACCAAAAAGAGTTGTATGTCTACCAACATGCCACTTCCCAAAGCCCAGTTCATGTTTAACAAGCTCTTTTACTGATACTAGAATTTTATGAAATAGATTTGTGCTACAACTAGCCCTACTCTGATCCCCAGAACCATATGAGATCATGACAGCAGTAAGTGTGGAATCCAGCATTGCAGGGAGAAGCAGGGCAGGAACAATCACTGACAGCCAGCGTGAGAGCAGCATTCACAGCCCAGGTTACCTGCACCTTGCTGCTTCTGCAACCCAGCTTCCTGCCACAGACCTGCCCATCCACACTGGGAATGCCATGAGCACACTCACACACACTGGATCTAGAGGGGCAGGCATGCTTAATGCATTTTGTTCCACAGGAGGTGAGCGGCCCAATCTAATTATTGACTCATAGATCAGGGTGGGAAGCAGACTTCCACTGAAAGCATGCCCTCCTCTCTCTGTGACGCCTGCATTCAGCCAGGAGCCTTGTGCTTGAGATAGCAAGATTAATGAAAGTCTGACTAGCAGGCTCGTGGGCACGGGGGAGTTCAGCCTATAATTGGAAAAATCAAGCAGTAGATCAGTGTTTTCCAAAGAGAGGAAGTCTCCTTTGTTCTAAAATAGCAATTCAGTGTTTAGTTAAAAGACAGGCCCTGGTGACCCCTAATAACTCTTAGTGGGTTGCTTTATGCCTCTAATAGAAGCTGTAGCTCTTTGGCTCATTTTAAATTACTACCAAGTGTTGTGTAGGTTGGGGCTTCTTGAAGGAAAAAACATTAATTGGAGAGGAAAAGCTATTCCTTAGCAACCACAGATAAAGGCAGTTCCCTTAATATAATCTGAGATGGAATCTAGCTCAGCAGAGCTGGGGCAAAAATAGCTTTTCTCTGATCAAGGTGCCTGAGTTCCAATTAAAGGAAATTAGGGAAGCCCTGGCCTCAAGATGCTTAAGACCGTGGACAGCATCGCCTGTGTGGAACACCCCTCAGACAGAGGAACATAGGCATAAAGGGGCGTCCCGCATCATCCAGCCAGGACATCAGGACATGATCGTTATCACAGTCATTTGGCTGATGTGCATTTTTAATCACCCTCTTTTCCCAATTACAATAAAGCTAAGAGGAAATGATTTTAGCAGTCTGGGTAACCATGTTGACAGGGTAATTGTCCACAATGACATAGGTTCTTGCACCTGCAGAATATGATTGAAATTGAACAGTATGCACTTAGTTATACAAGCTCCATCCAAATAAGATTAGAAACAGGTTCTAAAATGCACTGGGAACTTCTAGATAAATAATAAGAGAGGAAACAGGAAAGAGGGCACAATAAAGGTAAATTCTATGGGACAAAGCCAGAGAGCAAAGCCAGTATAGCAGACACATGACCAGAGGGCCCATGCAATTGTTTATGCACATTTACAGAGGTTAGCACCCCAAATGCACATCCACTATATCCTGTAGGGGTCTATGTAGCCCTTTGAGTGTGTGTATGTGGTGTGTGTGTGTGTGTGTGCATGCACACTGAAGAAGATCCGCCAGGTTGAGTAGCAGTTGTGACCCACAGGGATCCACCCATAATTCCCATAATGGCTTTCTCTTCCCACCTTAATGCAGGGCTCAGCAAAGCTTCCCACTTTCTGGAAAGGATCTATTCTCATCTAAACAATAGTCTAACTTAGAGTTTACTAAAAATTTCATAAGGAAGTTAGAGAACTTTTTTTTGTCACATATACCACAGTGAACACTCTGAAACTTCATTCAATATTTTATTTCTCCCCAGCCTTTCATCAAGGGGTCTCTCATTTTCTCTTGCAGCTCTCATCCTCAAGATTCCAGTGTTTCAATTCCAAAATGCTCCTCTGGACCTCCCTATCTCATCCTTTTTTTCAATTGCATCCCACAAACTCACATAACAAAGATTCCAGTTGCAGGATCTGCTCATTTTGAGAAGCAGACGCTTGCTAGGTAGTGGCTCATGCCTAAAATATCAGCTATTCAGGAGGCTGAGACAGGAGGATTATTTGAGGCCAGGAGTTTGAGACCAGCCTTGGCAACATAGCAAGACCCCATTTCTTAAAAAAAAAAAATTTAAACATTAGCTGGGAATGAAAAAAAAATTCAGAACAACATATAAATAACAATAACATTTTGTCCTATCAAATTTATCAAGAAGGATTTTGGCATAGAGTTTGGAAATAGCATCTACAAAGCAACAGCCCATGGTTAACCCTGTATCCTGGTGGGTATGCGTTTCAAAAGAACAGGGCAAGTCCTGGATAACATTTCTTCTAGAGACTTCCTTCATGATGTTGCAGGGAGTCCATGACCACTATGATGTCTGCCTCTAGGTCACTGTCACAGCCACACAAACATCCAGGACTATTTCATCTGTACTTGTCCCTTAAACAAAATGCAATCCAAAAAATCCTGGGGTTCTTCAATAAGACCATGTTTGTTTTTAGTAGAGTTAAGTTCACATCCATATGTAAAATGCTATGGCTTTTCTTTTTGCCTCCAACATTCTCATTACTAGTCAGAAGTGTAAATTAATTCATGCTTAAAATAGGAAATGGCCTGACTGCCCACAACTCTCTGAGTGATTCATAAATCAATTGGACTGGGTCCTTTTGAATCTGTCCACACTCTCTCCCTGTTCTCTTTGTAACACTTTCTCTGAAGTTTTAAAAGTTAAGTCTATGAACATTAACAGCAACCACTAGAGACAGATCCCTCTGCTCTAAACTCATCAGAATGGTACCCCGACCAGACAAACCCACAAGCCCCAGGCCTCACCCACACTTAAGCAATAAGGCAGGAACCTCAGAGATAAGCACTTTGCCTAGCTTGACAGAGTCCCAGCAGAAGCAAAATGCTCGTGATTCATATGGAGTCCCAGAGTTCATCCAAATATGAATTGGTATTAGAATTACGGCATTTTAGAGGTACACGAGAGCTTTTTGATGATCTAGTTAAACACCATAGAGTTCCTAAAGAGACTTGGGGATAATCAGTAAATTAATTAAGAGATCAGGGCTTCTGTGAGCCAGAGAAGGGCCTGAGCTCAGGTGGGCAGCTCAATTCCTGCTGGGCAACTGCAAGGGCTGTTCAGCCCAGAAAAGCCTGAGGGCCTGGGAGAGACTAACCTCAGAATCGTGTCATATTGAGTAGGCAGAATAAATGTCCTCCTCCAAGACCACTGAATAAAAATCAAGTCATTTCCCCAGAACCTTCCTTCCCTGGTCACTTCCTCAAAATAAAGAATTGCCTGTGGCCAAGATAAACTTTGGGTAGAGAGATGGAGCCTTGTGGGAAAGTTCCTGCCAGCTCTCAGCCTAGAGAGGTCATTAAGGTTTCACCAGCCTCAGAAACAGGAAGTGAGGATAAGCACCAACACTTGTATAGGAGTTAGAATGTACTAGGCACCCTGCAGGTGCTTCACATATGTGACCCTAGGAACTACTGTATCCCCCTTCTTCCAAGCTTGGGTTTGATCCCAGAAGTCTGTCTCCAAGGACCACTCCTAACCCCTTCAGGTCCCATATCACCTGAATGTTGAGTTTTAGGAAAGGACTGAGGTGACTCAGATACAGGATATGCCACAGCCTGGCACCTATACAAACATAGAATCTGTCACCATTACTGCTGCTATTGCTATTTATCTTCTCCACTTCAGTAAAGGTTAATGGCAGGGGCATAACCTCATCCCCGGGGGATCTCTCTTCATTGGCTTACTCTGTTCTCATCTCAAACCTTTCCAATGCTGGAATCATGACCACATCTACATAGCCAGGACTATCCATTCCAATTTCAGATGTGTTAATTGCCCCTACTTGCAGAACTCCTCCCTTTGCTGTGATACAAACTTAAAGAAGAGCGAGGCTGAAGTTCTGAAAGAACTAAATCTTTGAAATTCCAATGAGAAGATTAAAATGTGAAACCACTTAAGGGCCTGCACTTTGACAGACTGTCTGTCTGTGTGACTCAGCCATCTGATCTTTCTGGGCCTGAAGGAAAAGACATTTTTGTCCTTCCCTCAGGTAGATAATTCACTTCCTTGAAACACGTCACTGGTGTGGAAAAGTTGGTTTGAAGAAAATCATTCCTGACATCTCTATTTGGCAGCAGTTTTTCTACAGTGATACTATTCATCCTTGATGCAAAATTGTGTGTTATGATCTTGGCCCTACCCTCAATGACAAAATGTCAAAGACACAGAAGACAAGGCTAGAGTTTCCCTAGTTATGAGATCTGCAAATGCGTAATGGAGTCGAATCTTCAAGGCGTGTTCTTCCATCAAGCTGCATAACCCCAAAAGCACCATGTCTGGGGAGCCACCCATGGTGATTTTATATACTTGTTGTAATATGAATGTGAGCACATATGGCCCACCAGTCACCCTTTCACCATGAAATACAGGATTGCAGTTAATAACATACTTTTAAGAGACACAAATGATCACCACTTGCATTTTAAATATGAGAAAAAACAAAAGTTAAGACTAGAGGTAAAGAAGTGCCATATGTAAGCACCAGTTGAGAGCTACTTCCTTTGAAGCCTCAAGGGTAGCCAGTGAGAGTAGACAGAACAGAAACTTTGAAGCCAGACAGACTAGAGTTTAAATCCGGGGGCAGATCAATTTCTCCACATGACCTCAGGCAAGTCACTGAATTTCTCTGAGACCAATTATCCTCATCTATTTAAATAATCATTTTCTGGGGCCATCACAAAGCAAGATTACACGTCCTCAAGCAGGGTGAACAATTCATCAACACTGCTTTCCCTTCTTTCTTGGAATTCAAATGGACTAGGGTGAGGGAGTGGTCACTGTTACTTGTATAGGCATGGAGAGGGCAAGAAGCTTGGGGGAAAAGGAGAACGTGCTGTGTGCTCTGCCCCGCTGTGGGAAGGTGTATTACTCTGTTCTCATGCTGCCATAAAGGACTGCCCAAGACTGGATACTTTATAAAGAAAGGAAAGAGTTTTAATTGACATGACAGTTTTTTTTAATTGACATGACAGTTCCTCATGGCTGGGGAGGCCTCAGGAAGCTTACAAACATAGCAGAAGGAGAATAAAACACGTCCTTCTTCACTTGATGGCAGGAAAAAGTGCCGAGCAAAAGGGGGAAAAGCCCCTTATAAAACCATCAGATCTTGTGAGAACTCACTCACTCTCACAAGAACAGCTTGAAGGTAACAGCCTCCATGATTCAATTACCTCCCACCGGGTCCCTCCCATGACACATGGGGATTATGGGAAGTACAATTTGAGATGAAATTTGGGTGGGGACACAGCCAAATCAAATAAGAAGGGAAATCTCAGAAGAACCCAGGATTTGGGCTCCCCTGGACTTTGTCCCTGGTGCAATCCTTTGGCACTTTTAACTGCAGAGCATCCTATCCAAGGACTTCTCGCCAAGGCTTCTCCTGCCCAGGTGACATCCGAGTGTCCCAGGACACTCCTCTCAGACAGATCACTGCATCTCTCTCCCCTTATTTTTTTGGGTGGTTTAAAAAAATAAAAACAATTCTAAAGAAGAATAGAAGTTTTCTGTTTTACCTTCATACATAGCCAGAGAAAGACTTGCTATGGTTTGAGTAACACTTCCAAACCTCATGGTGAAATCTGATCCCCAATGTTGGAGGTAAGGCCTGATGAGGAGGTGTTTGGGTCATGGAGGCAGATTCCTCATGAATAGCTTGGTGCTGTCCTATGGTCATAAGTGAGTTTTCACTCAATTCGTTCCCATGAAAGCTGGTGGTAAAAGAACCTGGCCCCTCCCTACTCTCTTCTCTCTCTTGCTTCCTGTCTCTCTATGTGATCTCTGCACATGCAAGCTCCCTCCACCTTCTACCATGAGTGGAAGCAGCCTGAAGCCTTAACCAGATTATAGATGCCAGTGCCATGCTTCCTATACAGCCTGCAGAACTGTAAACCAAATAAACCTCTTTTCTTTATAAATTACCCAGCCTTAGGTATTTCTTTATAGCAACACGAATGGACGAAGACAGGACCTAAGTATTTTATTTCTAATTTTCCCTTTCTCATCCTCCTCCTTGCCCTCCTCCCTGACTCATCAGTTTTTCTTGATTTTTCATCTCCTTTGAAATGAACAGGGCTGGTGCTCCCAGCCGAGAATCCAGGCAAGAACATGTAGTGAGTGTGTCTGTGTCTCTGTGGGGGCTGTTCATACCCACCCACAGTTCCTGCTTTAGCTACTTCTTCCGAGATTTCCCTTCCCTTAGCAGGGCAGAGTGCACAGCACATTCTCCGTTTCCCCTTGCCTCTTGCTCCCCTCATGCCTACCCAAATAACAGTGACCACTCCCCAGCTCCAGCCCGCCCCACCCTCCCATGCCTTGTCTGCCACTTAGGGGAAGGTGTGGATCTCCACAAGCGGCGAAATAAGAAAGTCAGTTGCTATACAGCCATGAAAAACATAGATGGCATCATTGAGACTCAAAGAATTTCAATGGCACAACTTGATAGTTGCAAAAGAGAGCTGTGTAGTGAGTAAATAGTGGTCTCCCAAAATATATGTCCCTATCTCAGAACCTGTGAATGTGGCTTTTTTGGAAGAAGACTCTTTGTAGATGTAGCTAAGGATCTCATGGTGAGAACATCCTGGGTTATGCAGGTGGGCCCTAAACCCAGTGATAAGGTCCTTATAAGAGTGAGGCAGAGGGAGATTATGCAGACAAAAGAAAAGGCTGTGTGAAGGAGGAGGCAGAGACTAGAGTGATGTGGCCATAAATTAAGAGACACCTGGAGACACCAGAATCTGGAAGAGGCAACACAGAATCTCCCAGAGCCTCCAGAAGGAGCATGGCCCTGCCGACACCTTGATTTCACACTTCTGGCCTCCAGAACTGCAAAAGAATGCTTTTCTGTCACTTTAAGCCATGAAGTTTATGGTAATTTGTCACAGCAGCCCTAGGAAACCAATATGAGAGCCTTGAAATCCAGCTCTGTTGCTTATAATGATAAACTGTACCATCCCATACCATGACATCAGGACCACAGTAGCCTTAGAAAAGAATAGAATCAAGGCCTGAGCCTCATCTGCTTCCCTATGACCAAATGAAACCCAAAAAAAAACAAACAAAAACCACTGGCCTTTCTGAGAGAGATCTTCCCAAACTGCACACTGAGCAAAAGTTCAAGGCACCCTCAAGAGGATGAAGGATCCACATGGATGTCTGACGTAATCAAAGCATTCCTCTGCACAAAAGGGGAGAACAGCAGAGCATAGCTCACCACAAATAGAAGGACTGATTCCTTCCAGGCAATCACTTGAGCAACTATTAAGTCATGATCTCAAGGCTAGGTGCTGCAGCTCACACCTGCAATCCCAATACTTTGGGAGGCCGAGGTGGGAAGGTCACTTGAGGCCAGGAGTTTGAAACCAGCCTGAGCAACACAGCAAGACTCCATTTCTACAAAAACAATAATCAGCTGGGCGTGATGGCATGTGCCTATAGTCCTAGATACTTGGGAGGCTGAGGCAGGAGGAAGGCTGAGACGAGGAGGTTGAGATCACAATGAGCTGTGATCACACCACTGCTCTCCAGCCTGGGTGAGAATGAGACTCTGTCTCAAAAAAAAAAAAAGTAATGATCTCAAGAACATCCACTCTCTATTTGCTTTTCAAAAGCTGCATACACGTTTGAAAGGATAAAGCATGTTTGCTCTTCCTGAAACATATAAGCCAGGATCATTTCCTGCACCATTTTTACTATCCTATCGCTTCTTCGCTTCTTTTCTCCTGGTTCCCTGGTGGCCTCAAGTCAATTTTAACTCCTAAGCAGAGGCTCTGCAATCACATGAATGTCATCCTCCTGCCTCTCCTGGCTCTTGCCTGTGAGCAGCTAAAAGGCCCATCAGTCCCCATATTGCCACTGTCTCCTCCTACTTCAAAAACTCTTCTTTAAATGGTGCTGGTATTTGAAACCTGCACTGAATAGTTCTGCGGCAAAACCTCAGCCTTTGGCTCTGGGTATAGAGGCCATGGACTATAATGGGGGAAACCCTGGAGGCAGGAGAGCTAGGTGTTCACTGCAGTAGTCAAGATGATTTGGGTGGCAAAGAACAGAAAATTCTGGGTCAAAATGGTTTAACCACTAAGCAATATATTATTTCACACCACCAGGAACTCAGAAATGAGTGACAGCAAGCCAAGCAAAAATCAGCAGCTCAAGATGTCATCACGGAAACTGGCGCAGTGACCCATGACTGTGATCCCAGTGCCTTGGGAGGCCAAAGCAGGAGCCTCACTTGAGTCCAGGGGTTCAAGACAAGCTTGGGCAATATGGCAAGACCCTGTCTATAAAAAATAAAAACTAATAATTAGCTGGGCATGGTGGTATGTGTCTGTAGTCCTAGCTACTTGGGAGACTGAGGCAAGAGGATCATTTAAGTTCAGGAGTTCAAGGCTGCAGTGAGCTATGACCACACCACTATATTCCAGTCTGGGTAACAGAGTGAAACACTGTCTCTAAAAAATAAAATAGAAATTTAAAGATATTATCATGGGCTAGGCACAGTGGCTTATGCCTGTAATCCCAGCACTTTGGGAGGTTGAGGTGGTAGGTGGATCACCTAAGGTCAGGCGTTCAAGACCAGCCTGGCCAACATGGTGAAACCCCGTCTTCACTAAAAATGCAAAAATTTAGCCATGAGTGATGGTGCCACATGCACTATAATCCAAGCTACTCAGGAGGGTGAGGCAGGAGAATCACTTTAACCTGAGAGGGGGACGTTGCAGTGAGCCATGATCACACCAAAAATAAAGGTATTATCATGGACCCAAATTCTTTTTATTTCTCTGCTGAGCTTTCCTCAGAGTCAACTTCACCCCAGGCTGGTTTCTTGATTGATTGCAAGATAGTTACCAGTGCAAATGAATTGTACATATGTCCTCACTTAGGTCTGGATGGAGAGTATAATAGGGAAATGTCTCCACTGACGATGGGCCATGTCCTTCCTTTTAGTCTGACTGAGCCGATTTAGGTCACGAGTCTACCTTGACCAGTAAGTCACCAGGGCAATACCCTATGAGACTGACTGAGATTTCTCACTTTTCTCCTTTTGAACTGTGAGTAGTTCGTGAGCAGAGCTTGATAAGCTAAGGTTCTGATAGGAAAGAGAATCGTATCATGAACAGCGGGTGAGGACAGTTTCCAGTGTGCTAGTCCCGGCTGTGTTCCTAGCTAGTTACATGACCTTGAGCAAGTCATTTGACTCCCTTGACTTTTGCATTGAAATTTAAAAAGTAGAGTGATGTCCGCCCACAGAAGGATCAAAAGAGATCGTGAAAATAAAAGCACTTTTTAAACTGTAAGTTCTACACAAAAGAGACACACAGGATTGGTCTCTCTCACTCCTCAGTTCATGGTGCACAGATATGCCCCAGTACAAAGGGTGCCTGCTCTCACCACACCCCAGATTCCAAAGCACTTAACAAAACAGGCCTGGGAGTAGAGTTGCCAGACTTAGTAAGTAGAAACACAGGATGCCTAGTTACATCTAAATTTCAGATAAGTAATTTTTAGTGTGAAGTATGCCCCAAATATTGCAAGGGATATATACTGAAAAATGATTCATCGTTTATCTGACATTCAAATGTAACTGAGCATCCTGTATTTCATGTGGCAACTCTACCTGGGAGAGGCCTGACCAGAAACAAGTCCTGGCCTGAACTTCTGTGCTGGTTTTCTATTCTCTTTTTCATTTAAGCCCTGGTTGGTATCTTTCTTAGCAATTCTCACCCTGATCACTCCCACTTCTGATGTTCCTCCTAAACCCAGGATACACTTTCTTCCTCATCTCAAGTGATGGCCTCATTCATCCGGGTGCTCAGCTCTCAGCACTGGAGCTGTCCCTGACTCTTCCCTTTCCCCTAAAGCCCATTTACAGTCCTGGCTCTGTTGTCCCAGCAGAACTAGCAGATTCTCACCACCTCCACCTCTGCCTCCCTGTCCCTGCAAGGAAACTCTTTGCATTGCACCAGTCACCTCCTGACCATTCTCCCAGTTTTGGGAGAACTGACTCATCAAGTCATGTCTTTGCCTGCTTAAAATCTCTGCCTGGCCACCAGAGGCTCTTAGAATAAAATCCAAGCTCCATATTGCGGCCTAGAAGACCTGACCCAAGTCAGGCCCTGCCGTTTTCTCCTCTCCCACCTCACTGGTCTTTGCTCTTGTCTTTGTAATGCTGAGCTCATCTCCATCCCCTGGATGTATGCATGTATATAAACGGACATATATACACATATATATACTATCGTATATATACATGTACTCTCCCATCAGCTCAGAGTGTGTTCCCCTCCATTGCTGCATGACACACTTCTTCACGATATTCAGATCTTACCCTAAATGTCACCTCTTCCAAGAAGCCCACTATGACCACTCTATCTGGAATCCCAGCCCTCCTATTCCCAACATTGACTTCTCCTTACCCTGCTTTATTCTCTTTGTATCATTATCACTCTTTGATATCTTATTTATGATTTTTGTTTCTCTCTCTCTCTCCCAATAAAATATAAATTCTGGGATTTAGCCAGTGTATTCAAGTACCTAGAACAGTAGTTGGCAGAGTAGTTGCCCAATAAACATTTGTGAAATGAGTGTCAAATGAATATGTATAGATATGCAAATGAACAGGCACACACACTTTCTAGGTCTGCCATCCAATTTGGTAGCCAGTAGTCACGTGTGGCTCTCAAGCACTTAAAATGGTGCCAGTCCTTCAGATCCTGAGGCAGAACTTAGGAAAGAAAAAAATAAAAATAAAAATAAAATGGTGCCAGTCCAAATTGGATTATGCTATAAGTGTAAAATATACACGAGATTTAGTCTTAGCTGAAAGAAAGGAATGTAAAATATCTCATAAATAATTTTTATATTGATTGCATGTTGAAATATTTTAGATACATGGGTTAAATAAAATATATTATTAAAATTAATTGTACCTGCTTCTTTTTTCTTTACTTAATGTGGCTACTAGAATATTTTAAAACATATCCTTGGCTTATATTTGCAGCTCGTGTTCTAGTTCTGCGCATTCTGTTTCTACTGGGCAGTGCTGCTTCGGACCACAGACTGCTAGGCCCATGGGGTGAGGTTGCTTTGAACACTGGCATCCTATAGACCAGACCCTGTGTGTGTTCTTTCTCTGCCTTCTGTCGCAGGCCCAGAACTTTGGGTGACAAAGGTGATTCCTTGGCATCTCTTTCACTAATAGGATCCACAGTTTAATCGATGGCAAGGCATCCACCATAATAAAGAAAAGACACCTAAATAGAATGACTGCTTCATAGCAAGTATACAGTAAAGGTTAGCTAACACTGTTGTTGGTTTTATTTTTGCTGCTATTATTTATCTTTGTCCTACTCATCCCATGGATTATAAACTACTCAGGGGAAGGTATCCTGTCTTCACCCTTCATTTATATCTCATCAAGTCTAGAGTTCCCTGCACATCCTTTACCATCTTTGAAGGTAAATGACTGATCAACCAGCAGCCTCCCTCTCCATCATAGTAGCTTCAGGGCAAAGCCAAAGAGAACTGACTCACCCTTAAAATGTCAAATGAATCATGATGCCAAAATGATTTATATCCACCTTAGAATACTGTTAGTTCAGGCCACCCCGACTGGCTTGCCTTTGACCTCCTGAAAGGCTGAGATTACATTTATTAACCTGAAATGGGAACTGGTCTTAAGAGTTCTCACTAACCTCTTGGGATAAGAAGAACTTTGAAACCTAGAGTGAGTCGCAGGCTTCTCCCTGACAATGAGACCTGGCCAAGGAACTCCACATCATTTAGGCATGGGGCCCAGGATGCGGAAGGGGAAGTTGGGAGGGAGGACTGATTGAAGAACAGGTAAGTGTACAAAGTCTCCCTATATTGATCACAACTCTTGAGTTACATATTTGCACCAATGTGGGGAGTTCAACCAAAAAGATTCCTCTGGAGAACCACATGCATATGCCAGTGTCACTCATATTTTTTGTTCTTAAGCTTTCCCTCCCCGTAGAACTTTTAATCTGTAACTTCTTCCTGTTTGCTTGTTTCTCAGGATTATACCTCCTTCTACCCTAGAGGGAATGATGAGTCCTTCCTCGTTTATAGTCATTCAAACAAGGTGGCAAGCTTCAGCGCATTTTCCGGCAGAAGCATCTTTTAAATTCATCTTTGAGGATGAGACATTTCTCACTGTCATTTATCAGTGTCAACATTTAAGACTGACTGAGCCAGCTGAACTGGTTCCTTGTAGTGCACAGAAAATAAATCTGAGGGGTAACAATCCTGAAATTGCCAGGACTACCCCCAAAACTATGCTCACCCCACAGGTAGGTTTCTTGCCACAGTCTTAGAAAGTTAACTGCCCTGGAATTCATTAAAATATTTAAATGCTTTGTTGAAAAGGGCAAGTGATGGGCCTCAGGCTGGCTGACACAACAAAACCAGTTGTTTAGAAGTGAATATTCCATATTTTTCCTTAGCAGGAAATCTGAGGTATTAATCTTATAACCAGAAGGAGGCAGAGAACTTAAAGGAACTTCATAGCCTGATTATTTGATTATTTGGCTCAGGAGAAGCATCACTTCAGCCAAAATTTTATATCCCCTCTCTACTCTTCATGGAGCATGAGTTTCCAAAGTCAAACTGCATGAGATCCAGCAGAGATTAATTAACTACCAACCAGGTGAAGCGGTCTACAGGTCTACATCAAAACTGCATTGGTGCATATCTTTTTTCCCTAGCCTAAGTAAGAAGTCTTCAGATAAAACCCAATTAATTTGATTTGAATTTTTGGTTAAAATAATTTCAATTGACCAACTTAGTGAAGAAACAAGCAAAGTGTAAATTTCAACAAATGATCTTAAATTTAAAAAAAGGAAAAGACACACACACACACACACACACCCTAAATATAGATATAGATCTATATTTGCCATCAATATTCATCAAATAATGCACATATGATATCATATTTTCTTAATTATCAAATATAAAAATAATAATATCTATTATTGCCCAAAGTATGGGAACATAGGCATTTTTATATACTGCTTTTGGGAATGTAAGTTTGAATAAGCTTCTGGGAAGGGAATTTGTGTTACCAAACTGAACTTGAATCCACCCACCCAGTGCAGCAAAGCAAACACTGACATTGCAATTGCAGTGAGAAAAAGTGAGGCACTTATTGCAGGGCAGCAGCAAGGAGATTCAGGCAGCTCATGCTCAACACCTGAACTCCCCATGGCTTACAGGTGTGCGTTTTTAAAGGGAGGAAGGCAGAAGTTATAAATCATAAGTCAATTCATGGAGGCTATACATTGGTTTGATCTAAACAGTTGGGACATTTTGAAGTGGGGGCTTACAGATCATAGGTGAATTTAAAGATTTTTCTGATTTTCTGGTTAAGGAAGCAAAGCTTTGTCTAAAAATTTGAGATCAGCAGAAAAGAATGTTAGCTCAGCCAAGCACAGCAGCTCACACATGTAATCCCAGCACTTTGGGAGGCTGAGGCAGACAGATCATATGAGCCCAGGAGTTCAAGACCAGCCTGGCTAACATGCTGAAACCCCATCCCCACTACAAAATATTAATATAAAAAAAATTAGCCAGGTGTGGTGGTGTGTGCCTGTAATCCTTGCTACTCCACTGGCTGAGGCACAAGAATTACTTGATTTCTGTGAGGTGGAGGTTGCAGTGAGCCAAGATCATACCACTGCACTACAGCCTGGGCAACAGAGCAAGACTCTGTCTCAAAAAAAAGAATGTTAGCTCTGGCTCATGGGTGTGACCTCCTCCAGACCCCTCTTAGGAACATATTTAGAACAAAAAATAGTGAGTCAGAGTTCACTCCTCAGTTCCCCCTTGTCTATGGTCTATGTGCCAGCAAGTCCATTCAATGGGGGTCTGGGGTTTTTTTTTAAAACAATTCAGGGATATATGTTAAGATGTTATCTTTAGTTTCCACAGAAAACCAAATGTCTTTTGACTCCTTGGCTATTGCTTTAAGTTACTATTACCTTCTTGCTTATCAAGTTGTTCATTTACTTCTCAGGGCTAGCTATAATTTCCCTTTAATGAACTCAAGATTTTCCTTTATTTCCATGCTTGTGGGGGTTGTCCAACAGATCCCTAAGAGGGGTCCCTGCTCTGTCTCATTTGCGACATTGCAAAAACCTTAAAATATGTATATTATTTGGCCTAGCAATTCCTCTTTGAAGAATTCATCTTAAGAAATCATTTTTAATTAAACATTATATATAAAGATATTAAGCAATATTTATAGCAGTAAGAATGAAGCCAACCAGAATGTTCAATAACAAGACACTGATTAAAATAACTAATGGAAAATTATTATGATGAAATTCTATCATTAAAAAATAATACTGAAAGCAATTTATTTCTGGTAACAATGTAGTATCTTGAATCAACTAATCACTGTATCAAAAACAATTAGAAACTCTGCACAAAATTTTATTTTAAAAGACTGTTGTTTGAAGTCTTATCCAGCATGTAATGAACTCAGAAGTTATCACTCCCATTCTCACAAGAAAAAGTCTGACCAAACTGTAAATCAACAACTCTTTACATATCCACCAGGAAATTGAAGTTACTGATTCCCCGCAAAATTGAAAAGGCAAACAGGTAGATACATAGAATCAGAACTCAATGAAGCAGAAGCCAAGAAACAGAAGTCTCCATGGGAACAAGCACTGAAGAAATAAATTCTAAAATGTAATTGACAAATTGCTAGAGGCTCAGTGTGGACAAATCTGAGAGTTAAAAATTGTGGGAGGTAGGTGGGGACAGTCTTAGACAGGTCACTGCACTTTTGTGGGTTTTTAGCTCCTGGAACCGTTCTAGGATCTCACAATGAATATTAGAGAAAAATCCATTCCCCTCATGCTTTTGGCAGAGGATCAGGGGGAAAGTAGCCCCTTTTTTTTGAAATATGCTCAGAGCACTCTGTTATTCACTCTTAATAAGGCCTGCCCTCAACAAAAATTATTTTACCAGAGCCTAGTCAAGGGAAGTTCTCCTGGAATCTAACCAACCAATGGGGGAAAAATAAATACCCAACTTCAGTCAGCTCTAGCCTTCTATGAGGTAGAAGAGAAATACCCAACTCTAGCCCACTTTAGCTTTCCTGCCCCACCAAAAGGGGGGGACCATAAAACTGAGAAGCACTTGTGAATGTCACAACTCAGGGGACATGCTCACTAAAAAATTAAAACCTAATCATAGGAATACAGAATGCTTCCCTTTCCTCCTGACTCCTTAGCACAGCATCAGTAGGGTTCCTGTATAATAACAGGAGACTATAACTGAAATAACTGCACAACTCAGACCTTATTTAAGAAGTCTCCAGGGCAAACAAGGACCAAGGGAAAGCAAAAACCAGGACATCAAAGGAAACTTGAGCCTCTGACACTTACAGCTGTGGCAGACAGTAAATACAGCCTAACTTCTAGCCAGAAAAACATAACAACTCACCGTAAAAGCCTATTTACATCAGTTCACTTTACCCAGTATATCAGGTCTGGCTATCAAGAAAAAAATTACAGGTCATACTAAAAGCCAAAAACATAAAATGAAGAGAAAATACAAGCATCAGGATCCAGACTCAGATACAACAGGGGATGTTAGAATTATGATTGTGAATTTAAAACTACTATGATTAATATGCTAATGGTTCTAATGGAAAAAGTGGACAACAGGCAAGAATGAGTGAATAATACAAGCACAGAAATTGAAAATCTAGAAAGAATCAAACTAATGCTAGCAATCAAAGACACTTTTAAAAAAATGAAGTAGGCCTTTGCTAGGCTCATCAATAGACTGGACACAACTGAGGAAACAGTGAGCCTGAAGAAATGTCAATAGAAACTTCCAAAACTGAAATGCAAAAATTAATAAAAGAAAATGGAAAGAACAGGACAAAATACAAAATACCCAAGAATTGTGGGGCAAATACAAGAGATGTAATATATGCACATTGTAATGCCGGGGGAAAAACAGAAAGAAATAGAAAAAATATTTGAAGCAATAATGACCAGAATTTCTTAAAATTAATGATAGATACCAGACCACAGATCCACAAACTCAGAGAACAAGTAGTATAAATACAAAAAAGAAAAATTGACACCTGGTTTTTTTCATATTCAAAACAAAGACAAAGAGAAAATCTTGAAAGCAGCTGAGGAGGAGGAGAGGGAGACCTTGCCTACAGAGGAGCAAGGAGAAAGCCAGACTCCTCTTCAAAAACCTTGTAAGCAGGAAGACAGTGGGGTGAAATATTTGAAGTAGTAAGGGGAAAAAAAATCTACCAACCTAAAATTCTATGTCCAGCAAAATTATCCTTCAAAAGTGAAAGAGAAAGACTCCCAGACAAAAAAAAAATCAGAAAATTTGTTACCAGTAAATCAGCTTTGCATGAAATGTTCAAAAAAATTCTTCAGAGAGAAGAAAATTAATATAGGTCATAAAATTAAATCTACATAAAGAAAGGAAAAGTGGTAGAGAATAAACAAATAAAGGTAAGATAAAATCTTTCTTTGTTATTCTTAGTTGATCTAACATAAAAGTCATTGAAAATAATAATAGCAACAAATATATTCAATGATAATAGCTTATGGATAAGTGAAATATAAATGACAACAATGTTATATGAGATGAAAAGGAGGATTTGAGAATACTCTGTTATGAGGTATTTGCACTACCCTTGACATGGCATTGTTATATGAAACAGCACTTTGATTAATTGTAAATGCATATTGCAAACTGAAGATTATTCACTTAAAAAAGTTTAAGCATAATTGTAAGAGAAGAAATAGAATCATATGAAATGTTTAATAAAAAATGAGGGAAGGCAGAAAAGGAGATTAAACAAAAAAAATGAACAAGGGAAGTAACTAGGAAACAACAACAAATATGATATATATTAGTCAAACTATATAATCACTTTAAATAATCACTTTAAATGTCACTTTAAATAATCACTTTAAATGTCAATGGTCTGGATATGCCAATTAAAAGAAGTTGCCAGAGTGAAACACAAAACAAGACCCATATATTTATGTGGTCTATGAGAAACCCACTTTAAATGTAAAGACACCAAGAGGTTCAAGGTAAAGAAATGGAGTAAGGCATATAGCATGCTAATACTAATCAAAAGAATGATGGAGTACTATATTAATTTCAGATAAAGACGACTACAGAACATGGGAAATTATCAGAGGTAACGAGAGACATTAATGATAAAGGGGTCAATTATCCAAGAAAACATAACAATCTTCAATGCATGCACCTAAGAACAGAGAATCAAAATGTGTAAGGCAAAAACCAATAAAACTGCAAGCATAAATACATGAAACCATTATTCTAGTTGGACTTCAACACCCCATTATTGGAAATTGACAGATTCAGCAGGCAGAAAATCAGTAAGGACATAACTGAACTCAGTAGCATCATCAATCAACTAAATATAATTGACACCTACAGAAAACTTCATTTAACAACAGAATACACATTCTTCCCAAGCTCACACACAACATTCACCAAGGGAAACTACATTCTGAGCCATAAAACACACCCTAACAAATTTAAAATAAAAATTATGCAAAATATGTCCTCAGACCACAAACTTTGGAAAACCCCACTCGGTAATGGAACAATATACTTCCAAATAACACAGGGAACAAAGGAGAGTCTCAAAATAAATTTAAAAATAGTTTGAAGTAAATAAAAATGAAAGGATAACTTATCAAAATTAGGGCAAATGCAGTGAAAGCATGGCTTCAAGAAATTTATAGCGTCAAATGCACATATTAAAAAGAAATATTTAAAATATCTAAAATCAATCATCTAAGCATCTACCTTAAGAAACTGGAAAAGCAAGTAAATGTACTTTATAAAATAATAAAGAACATAAATGCAAAAAAGTAGAAAGAAGAGCATATTAAATTCAAAGTAAGCAAGAAAAAAAATAAAAATTAGAGCAGAAATCAATGAAATTGAAAACAAGAAGTCATAAAAGAAAATCAACAAAACCAAAGGAGTTTCTTTGAAATATCAATTGTACTGATAAACTTCTAGCCAGTTTGACTATAAAAAAAGAGAACAAACACAAATAACTAATTTCAAAGTTGAAAGAGGAGCCATCACTACAGATCTCCTAGACATTTAAAAAGATAATAAATATTTTTAACAACTCTATACTGACATATTTAGTAATCTAAGTGAGGTGAACCTTGAAAGCCAAAACTACCAAAACTCACACAATGATAAGTAGAGAATCTGAATATGCACATACCTATTAAAAAGTATAACTAATAACCAATAATCTTTCAAAATAGGAATTACAACACCCAGATGAGTTCCTTGGTAAATTTTATCAAACATTTAAGGAAGAAAGTATACCAATTCTCTACAATCACTTCCAAAACATAGAAGTAGAGGAAATACTTCCTAACTCATTCTATGAGGTTAATATTATCCTCATACCAACACTGAAGACATTACAACAAAGAAAAACTATAAACCAATAGCTCTTATGAGTATAAATGCAAAAATCCTCAACAAAATTTTAGCATATTGAATCCAACAATGTATAAAAATAATTATATATGATGACCAAGTGGGATTTATTTCAGGTATGCAAAGCTGGCTCCTCATTCAAAAGTCAATTGATGTGATCTATCACATCATTAGTCTAAAGAACAATAATCGCATAATTATATTAACAGATGCAGAAAAAGCATTTACAATATCCAACTCCTATTCATCATAAAAACTCTCAACAAACTAGAAATAGATAAAAACTTCCTCAACTTGATAAAGAACATGTATAAGAAACCTACAAATAACATCATACTTAATGGTGAGAAATAGATGCTTTTCTAAGACCAAGAACAAGGCAAGAATATCCACTTTCACCTAGTCAATATCAAAATAAAGACTGGGTGCATTGGCTCACACTTGTAATCCCAGCACTTTGGAAGACTGAAGCAGGAGGACACTTGAGGCCAGGACTTCAAGACCAGTCTGGGCAACATAGCAAGATCTCATCTCCACAAAAAGTTTTAAAAATTAGCCAGGCATGGTGGTGCATGCCTGCAGTCTTAGTACTCGGGAGGCTGAGGCAAGAAGATCACTTGAACCCAGGATGCTAAGGTTACAGTGAGCTATGATCGTGCCACTGCACTCCAGGCTGGGTGACAGATCAAGAGCCTATCCCTAAAAAAAAAAGGAAGAAAAAAGAAACTCCTAGCTATTTCAAGAAGACTAGGAAAATAAATAAGAGGTATATTGGGGAGAAATAAAACCATCTTTGTTCACAGATGACATGATCATTTATGTAGAAAATGTCCAAACCAAAGGACTCATGGAACTAATAAGTGATTACAGCAAAATTGCAAGATACAAGGTCAATATGCGAAAGTCTAGTGCTTTCTTATATACTAGCAAATGTGAATAAAGTATGGACATTAGTCAAAAAATAATAATGTACATATATTGGTTCATTAGTTGTGACAAAGTTACCATAGGAAAGTAAGTTCTTCACGATAGAGGAAACGGGGTTCAAGAGTATATGGGTATTCTCTGTTACATCTTTGCAACTTTCATGTAAATGTAAAGCTATCATTTCCAATTCATTGTATGAAGCTGGGATAAGCCTAATCCCAAAATCTGAAAAGGACATTACAAGAAAAGAAAATTACAGGCTAATCCCATTTATTATCCATAGATATGTATATATCTAAGGATAATAGAAAAATGATAAAATACAATTTATCCCAGAAATGCAAGACTGGTTCAACAATTGAAAATCAATGCAATTAATTCACTACATTAACAGAATAAAGGAGGAAATTATATGATTATCTCAATCAGTCCAGAAAAAGCACTTGACAAAATCTAATATTCATTCCTATTAAAAACTGTCAGTAAACTGAGAGTAGGAAAATCTTTCTCATTCTGACCAAGGGCATCTATGAGAAACTCACAGCCAAAATCATACTTACTTATTAAATATTGAATGTTCCTTTTACAGTTAGGAATAAGTGCAGGATAAATTTAAAAATCCATAAGCTGCTTGGGTTTTTAAAAGGATTGTATATCTCACCCAAAAAAGTTTCAATTCAATTTATTTATTGAATTGAATAACATTTACTGGGCACTAACTAGGTACAAAACAGCTGTGAGGTGTTGGGGATTTTTTTTTTTAAGGTAAAAAGCAGTCTGTTTGTCAAGGAACTTTTAAATAAATTTTAAAAGACAGATACTTATTAAAAATAACTAAAGTACACTTTAATATATTCTAGAGGGCCAAATAGCAATAGATGATAAACACATTAGGCTTTTGGAATCCAGATTGTGGAGGTCAAGGACTGGCATATTTAGGAGTTTCGATTTTATTCTATAGGCTATGGGGCTTTCTTTGCCCATGTTTTAGGCCTTTGAAAAGAGAAATGATAATAATAAAAAGATTCCACAATCAGCATCACCAATTATCACATTTTGAAAATATGTCACCATATCTGGGACTCTGAGCCTTCACTTTTATTTTATTACAAATCGAGAGATGACCAGACGAGGTTAGCTGATTTTCTCAAAGCTAGAAAGCAAATTGGTGTGAATGGAGCATGGGAAGTTAGCATAAAGATATAACAGAATCCAGGTTTCCTTCAACGGTGGGGCTCCTACTATTCCAACTGTTGGTTGGGTATCTCAAAGGGTGATGGACTGGAAACAGAAGTCACATTTCTGACAGCTCAGTAAATAAAAAATATCTAGTACTGAAAGTTTATCTTCAGATAATGGTAACCAGGGAAGTAGAGAAAGACTAGGAGAAGCAGGGAAAGAGTTAAAATTGGCTGCAAAGAACAGATGGTCTTCTCTGCTGCACTCCCACCTCCCTTTCTCTCTTTCTTACACTCACTGCCCACCTATCCAATTGTGCACTTGCTTGTGAGTGCACATAAACACTCACACTGTACTCTTCACAAGTTCCCTGCTACCTGCCAGTACTGACATTTAATTCACTGATCGAGATATCTGTCTCCTTCCCATTGTCAGTGGTTAACTGAAAAGGCAACCACTAGCATGAATATAAGAAGATGCAGAAATTAATAATTATGAGAAAAAGCAGATGAGATACTGATAGCAGGCTGATCAGATCAAGCCATGATAAAGGGGGGACCTTCAAGGCTTTCAGCAGACTGGCTCCAGAACCATGATACTCACCCTCCAAGGTGAATCCTACAGCCATCAGGAGAGTAAGGTCAGATCCAACTGGAAAATAAAATGCCTGACTGTTAGCAGGCTCTTGATTCATGTATGAGTCCCTACTCCTTTAAACCAGCAAAGAGAAGACACATGCAGGACTGCAGAAGTTAGGGGGTGAGTCTACACAGAGGCTCAGAATGTTAGCCCCAGGGGAAAATAATCAAAGGATCTTCACAGAGTGACCAATCCACCTAGTTTCCCTTGGACTGTACCAATTTTAGCAATGAAAGTCACACATGAAATCTCTCAGTCTCGGGCAAACCCGGGACATTGGTCTTCCTAGCTTGGGGTGGTTCTCTCATACTAAAAGCTGGAGGTCAAGATATTACGCAACAGGCCAGCCCCAATACATATATACTGTAGAGACCCAGAGCCCTAGAACTTAACCGTCTACATGAGTCAGCGAAAGAGAAGACTACACCCTTCCTCTGGAAATGGGAGAGGGTTCTGGAATAATACTACTACTGAAGTACTACATTAGGTGACAAGGTTTTTTTTCTTTTCAATGGTTCAGAAGTTCTGTGGGTCTTGTGGTTTTTCTCTCCTCATCCTCCTCCCCTGGCTCTTCCGTTTCATTTGAAGAGGGGAAGATATGACTGAATGGAACACAAATAGGTAAAGTGATCTTCCTGGTTTGTGTTTCCAAAAGCTGATGCCTCAGAGGGAAAAGAAAGCAAAGCCCTGTACCCTGACTTGTGCTGAGTCTCATGGAGGCAGCCAGATGCCAGAGAGAAAATGACTATGTAGGTTACCTAGACCAGCAAGAGCACAGACAGCCTGTCGGAGACCTCCATGCCTTAGCATGGCTCACAAGTAGAGCCACCAGAACTAAACTAGTCATGGTGACAGAGACAGAGACAATCTTCATGAACAGATGGCCAAGAACCAGACAAGAAGATGGATACTCTGGAGGACACCTGCAGAGGCAAGACATAAGGGCACTGCCCTCTCCTCTCATATGGTTTCTATGTAAGCCCCTGGAACTGGGTACCATCCCAAGGGTGATAGCAACCCCAAAAGTAATTGACTAAAATTATGTTTCTGCCACTCTGTCACAATGGAGGTCTGAAACAGTTGTTAAGTTATAGAGAAAGATAGTTGCATTCTTTGTATAACTAAATCTATAAATTCAGATTCACCCTCTAAACAACATCCCATGGAAAAGATGCAGGATTCAGAATCTGAGACCTGGCTTTGAGTTCTGACTCTATCACTCCAAAGTTTTGAGAATTATTGGGAAATGTTCTCTCACAGCTCAAAAGACATCTCTGCTTCATTTTCTCTCATTTTACTCACCATGAAGAGGAAGAACAGCTGTTATTACACCCTACACCCTCCAACAGCTGTTACATCTTCCCTCAACTTCTGAAGATCAAACAATGCTGCTGTTTAAAAACTACCCTTCATCACCAAGCTTGCATTTGTCCACTGTGTTCACGGGTGACAAGCTGAATGGGTACTGGCATCCCTGCTCTAAAACTTGACCCAGAGCCACTTTCACATCTGGGAAGATTTTTTTTATTCCAGAGAGAGCTGCAGTGTACATAGCCAACTTCCATGTCCAACATGCCCCTGTGCTTTTGAACTGGAAAACATCTTTGAGTTTCCAAATCTCTCAGTGCTGCCCACTGCTGAGCTCCACCGGATGAAAAAAACAAGGGAATCACTTTCCTTTAAGATTTATTTATTTTGAGATGGTATCTAGCTCTGTCACCTAGGCTGGAGTGCAGTGGCATGATCTTGGCTCACTGTAACCTCCACCTCCTGGGTTCAAGCGATTCTCCTGTCCCAGTCTCCCAAGTAGCTGAGATTATAGGTGCATGCCACCACACCTGGCTAATTTTTGTATTTTTTTGTAGAGATGGGGTTTTGTCATGTTGGCCAAGCTGGTCTTGAACTTTTGACCTCAAGTGATCCACCCGCCTCAGCCTCCCAAAGTGCGGGATTATAGGCATGAGCCACTGTGCCCAGTCTTTTTAAGTTTTCCCTCTAGGTAGGTGCGTACTCACCTGTGGTGGTGTGACCTCAATCAGGATTTCCTAAGTCAGGTTCCAGAGCACTGGTTCTGCTGGGATAATATATATTATGGAAAAAAGTTGAGCTTGACATAGTCAGGCTGGCTTGGGAAATTCTGTTATAAGTAAAATCAAAGGGTTTCTCTATCCCTGGAGAGCCTTGAACATGCTTATGTATGCTGTCATTCTTCAAAGGAGGGTGATATATGATTTGACTCTGTCCCCACCCAAATCTCACCTTGAATTGTAATAATCCCCACATGTCAAAGGTGGAACCAGGTAGAGATAATTGAATCATGGGGGCATTTTTCCCCATGCTGTTCTCACGACAGTGAATTCTCATGGGATCTGACGCTTTTATAAGGGGCTTCCCCCTTTGCTTGGCACTCATTGTCTTCCCTGCCACCCTGTGAAGAGATGCTTTCCACCATGATTGTAAGTTTCCTGAGGCCTCCCCAGCCATGTGGAACTGTGAGTCAATTAAACCTCTCAGTCTTGGGTGTTTCTTCATAGCAGCATGAGAACGAATTAATACAGAGGGAATATGGAATGCAGTGTTTCCCAAACTTCTGAAACCCAGACTGATATGGAGCCCCTGCTTTCTCAGACTATTATTAATGGACTGGGTTCAGTGGTCACACCTACTGCTTCCCCGTGACTAGGGTGGCCCATCCTCAGAGAACAGGGCTCCCTAGGACTCTTTCCTCTCAAACAGCACCAACTACTATCCAAGATGCTTTTCTGAGGCTCAGTAGACACTTGAATATGGCTAAGGTTTTCTGCTTTGAGATCATGGAAATAGCTGATGCTCTCTCTCTGAGCCATGGTCTGCCATGTTCTACCATCTATGGCTGTGATTGGAACGTCATCTGTATATTATGACAACCTACGTTAGCTTTCTAGGGCTGCTGTCACAAAGCACCACGAACTAGGTGGCTAAAAACAATAAAAATGTAGTTTCTCACAGCTCTGGAGGCCTGAAATCCAAAATCAAGGTATCCTTCTGAAAGGTTCTGCAGGAAAGTTCATTCAATGCCTCTCTCCTAGTTCCTGGGAGTTGTTGGTAATCTTTGGCATTCCTTGGTTTGTAGATACATCACTCCAACCTCTGCCTCCTCTGTTGCACAGCATCCTTCTTGTGTCTCTTACATTGTTTTGTCTCTATACCTGTCTAGTTTGTGTCTCTTCTCCTTTCCTAATAGGGACACCGGTCCTGTTGGATTAAGGGCCCACCCTACTCCTATATGACCTCATCTTAACTAACTATACCCACAGTGAATCTATTTTCAAATAAAACCATATTCTGAAGTTCCAGGAAGGACACGAATTTTATGGGGGAGATTACAGTGGGGGACAATTAAACATAGCACAAACTTAAGGAGTTTTTAGAACTCGCATACCAGGCCAATTGTAATGATCCTGGAATCTGAAAATGGAACCCAGTCATCAATCAGTGTTTCTTAAAGACCTCTGGGTAATTCTAATGTGCAGTTAAGTTGAAATGACTGTCCTAAAGACTTGATATAAATATTATCCCATATAGTCCACATAATAAACCGAAGAGATGCTATTTATATCCTTATATTATGGTGAGACATCTGAGACTTAAAGAGGTTAAAATAACTTGACTGCAGCTACACAGGCAGTAAGTCATCGAGCTGGGATTTCTGGAGGCATTTAGCTCCAGAGCCGGATCATACAAGCCTTACAGACTCAGAGCTGAGCTTTTAGTAGTCTCTGAACTCTGACAGAAAGCACCACAGCTCCTTTTGCAACTGAGGAGTTAAACTGGTCTGCATGGGGCATTCTTTAGGAAGCATCCCCTTTTCTGGCTTTGATCTTAACCCCACTCTTCCCTCTCCAGTCCCAGCAAAACCCCTCCATCTGGCACCACTCTGGGAAGTGGGAAGACAAAAGTTTCTCTGAATCGCCACTTCCAGCCTGCCATGTGACTGCAGCTTTTAATAGTAACTAATGTGCTCTGATGAAAAAGATTCTGTTGTTTCCATAATGGCAAAAGTAGCTCCAATCCAAGGACGTTGCCATAGCCCTGACCAATGAATATGGAAGACCCCTGGGAGGGAACAGGGCTAACTAAAAGGCCTCCCAGCAATCATTTGTCAAGCCTTAGGGTGCCTCTCTGGCCAGTTCCCGGTACTGCACCACCGCCCAGGGACCATGCCAGGCCTGCTCCCAGCTCTGCAGACCCTGCCACTTTTGAATGAGTCAGACAGATCAAACTTGCTATTTTAAGAGGCCAGAGTGGTACCACCTAGGGGATGTCGTCTGTAACTTTATTTTTATCTCCATGATGCCTTTAAAATATATTCATAGAGAAACTGGATTGCTTGTACATTGTTGATGCAAGTAGAAAATGGTACAGCCACTCTGAGAAAAGCTTGGCAGCATCTTAAAAAAATAAACTTACAACTATTATATCTCTTAGCTATTACATGCCCCCGGGCATTTATTCTCAGAGAAACATAGATGAGCTCACACAAAAACATGAACACAAACATTGATAGCTGCTTTACTTATAAAAGCAAAAAAAAAAAATGGAAATAGCCCAGTCCTTAAATGCGTTAAACAAACTGGCATATCCATACCATGGAATACTGCTGAACAATAAAAAAGAAAATGGACCAGCTACTGTGGCTCATGCCTGTAATCCCAGCACTTCGGCAAGCCACGGCAGGAGGATTGCTTGAGCCCAGGAGTTCAAGACCCCAAGCCTGGGCAACATAAGAAGACCCACTTCTACAAAACAAAAACATTAGCAGGCATGGTAGTATGTGCCTATAAGTCCAACTACTAGAGGCTGAGGTTGGAGGATCCCTTGAGCCCAGGAGCTCAAGGCTGCAGTCAGCCATGATCATGCCACTGCACTCCGCTGGGTGACAGGCGGAGACCCTGTCTCAAAAAAAAAAAATTATTACATACAACAACTTAGATGAATCTCCAGAATCAGGCTGAGTGGGGAAAAAAATGTTAATCCTCCAAAATTTTATACCATACATATACTTCAATTTATATAGAATTATTAAGAAGGCAACATTATAGAAATGGAGGGCAGATGAGTGGTTGCCAAGGATTAAGAAGGGAGGTAGTTAAGGGGCTATAGTTAAAAAGGTAGGCAGAAGGGACCCCTTGTGATGATGGAGTACTCTGCATCTTGAGTGTATTGATGTCGACATCCTGGTTGTGATATCGTGCCATCATTTTGCAAGACATTACTCTTGGAGAAACTGAGGAAACACACAGGGTCTCCCTGTATGATTTCTCATGATTGCATGGGAATCTATGATTATCTTGAAATAAAAGTTTTGATTTTTTTTAAGTTTGAAAAATGTATTCAGTGAGGAAATTTTCACCTTATGGCTAGATTAAAACCCTGCTTGCTCCCAAGATATTACTACTTTAGTCCTAGAGTCATTATATCAGGAGACAGAGCCTTGATTTAATCATTAGAATGCCCATTCCTACGTATGAATAACAATCAAGTCTCCAAAACTAATTTAGAGCTGAATATTCTCTCTTTCCTCAGGTAGGGCTAGTTGACGATGGCCACTTTACACTAAGGTGGGAGGTGTGTTCAGCCTCTCTTCTCACGTCCTCCTCTTTGTAAATGGGAGAAAGGACAGAGGAAGAGAATTCCAGAAAGTTCACACTTGATGGGATGGTTCCTGAAGGTTCCTCTTCTTTCTCAATGGTTTTCTCATATATTCTTCCGAGGCCTTTCAGCTGGCTCCTTTAAACAGCTGCTCCCATGACCAGTGAGATACCAATGCTTGTCTTTGTTCCTGGCAGAGTCCAAGTGTGCAGGCCCTTCCTGACCAGAAGCAGACCTCCTGGCTCTACCACCAAAGCCGTGAGCCCATTTCTCACCCTTCTGATATCCTGGGGAAGTCACAACAGGTCCTCACTGCAGGGGATACCTTCCTTATAATTCTGCCAGAAACCCTCACAGGCTTGAGGTGAGGGGTGAACAGCCCTGACAGGGACTCAGCACAGCTTTCCCTGAAGAAAATCTCCTCACAAGATGTTCTCTGTATTACTCCATTCTCACACTGCTATAAAGAACTACCTGAGACTGAAGAAAAGAGGTTTAATCAACTCACAGTTCTGCAGGCTGCACAGAAGCATGGCTGGGAAGGCCTAAGGAAACTCACAATTATGGCAGAAGGCAAAGGGGAAACAGGTACATATTCACATGGTGACAGGAGAGAGAGAGCAAAGGGGGAAGTGCTGCATACTTTAAACAACTGATTTCATGAGAACTCACTATCATGAGAACAGAAAGGGGGAAATTCACCTCTATGATCAAATCATCTCTCACCAGGCCCCTCCTCTAACACTGAAGATCAGAATTCAACATGAGATTTGGGTGGGGACACAGAGACAAACCATATCATTCTTGCATTTTCAACTTTCTGTCCTTTTCATGGGCTTCAGAATCAACTATCCAGTTTTCAGTCACTTCCTTTGAGAGGCTACTACATTGTGGTGACCTGATCCAAACTCCAAGGTAACATTCCATCACCTAAACTACACTGAAGGCTGGAGGGAGGGGAAGTCAACAGAGGAGAGCTCCAAAGAGAAGCAAATCCATAATGGTCAGAAGAGGACGTTATAGACGTGGTCTAAGATTGATAAATCAAGAAATCATCATAGATGAAGGTAAATGCCAAGAAAAACAAGTGCCAGAGATGAAAGCAACTGTCTCTGAAGTGAAACTGGAGGCTGGAAGGAGAGGGAAGGGAACTGAGGTTTTTCATCCTAAGCTGTTTAATTCTATGACTGTTTTCTTCCATATGTGTGTGTGACTTTGAGATAAATTGTTTACTTTTAAAATTGGAGACAAAAATATGTACCACATAGGTGATGAAAGGAGAATATGTCTACAAAGCAATCCCTGTCAAAAATGTGCATTCTTAGAACACCACAGTCTCAAGGCTCATGTTAGAGCCATTTTTAACTGCTTTTCTGCTCTTCCACAGTCACTCCCTGAGAAGGTAACTGAAAGACTGGTATTCCATAAACCTTCACTTTCTTTCCCTATTTCAGCTACAATTGTATTAGTTTCTTGTGACTGTTGTAACAAATCACCACAACCTAGACACTTCAAATAACAGATATTTATTTCTTCCCAGTTCTGGGGATGCAAAGTTCAAAATCAAGGTATCAGCAGGGTCATACTCCCTCGGGAGGCGCAAGTGGGGGATCCTTCCTTGCCTCTTCCAGCTTCTAGGGCCTCGCAGGCATCCCTTAGCTTGCGGCCACTTCACTCTAATCTCTGTGGCCACACTGTCTCCCCCTTTTCTGTCTCAAAACTCCTGTTTCTTTTAGAGGGATACCTGTGATGGCATTTAGGGCCAACCCAGATAATCTGGGATAATCTCTCCATCTCAGAAACCCTAATTTAATGACACCTGCAAAGTCCCTTTTTGCCATTTAAGGTACCATTCATAGGTTCTGAGGATTAGGACTTATATATATCATTTTGGAGACCACTATTCAGCCCAAGACATTACACCTACATCATTGCATGCCTGTGCCCTGCTCTCCTGGGCTCCAATTTATACTGTGGCTGGAAGAATCTCAAGTCCACGTCATTTTAACCACATCCCTCCACTCTCAAAACCTAGACCTGGATTCCTCTTGCCAGTGAATCAGAGCCAGCTGCAACTGGAAGGGGCCTGAGAGACCCCTTTGTCCCTCTTCTAAGCAATGAGGATACTGAGTCCCCAGAGGCCAGGCGATTTATCAGGTCACATAGCTCGCCCATAACAGCTTAGAGCCTCTCTTGATTTCTAAGCAAAAACTTTTCCCACAAAACCATGCCCATTACTCACAGAGGTCCCCTATCTCGCCAGCCCTATTTCCTTCACAGCCAGCCTCAGCTCGTGTCAGCTAATCCATCTGCCTCTGTTCCTTTTGATTTGTATAGTATAAATAACCTTGCCTGAAAGCCTAATTCCAAATCACCTCTCTTAGGAAGTCTTTTCTGGTTAAAAATGTCTACTTATAATCACTTCTTTGTTCTGTGGTCCCTCAGAAATCCTGTAGTAAGTTGGAGCTATATTAGTTGTACTCATTTATTTGTGGCCTTTAAACATTTTAATTTTTGTGTTTTATCTATGGGTTTAATCCCAAATTTTTCATATCTTTGATATCCTCCTCCACACTACTCAGCCCATAATCTAACACATTCCATTCCCTCTCTCTCAGACACACACAAACATACACGCACACAAATGCACACGCACACATGCAGGTTGCTATTGTTGCTTCTTAAAAGTTGTTGACTAGGCCAGGTGCAGTGGCTCACACCTATAATCACAGCACTTTGGGAGGCTGGGGCAGGTGGATCACCCGAGGTCAGGAGTTCAAGACCATCCAGCCTGGTCTTGTGAGCAACCAAAGAGAAGGCAGTTGAAGAGTCTGACGTGTAATGTATGGCTAAGAATAGGCCTGTGGTGATTTGGATAATTAGGCAGATGCCTAGGAGTGAGCCGAAGTTTCATCAGGATGAGATATTAGGTGGTGTGGGACCAACATGGTGAAACCTCATCTCTACTAAAAACACAAAAACTAGTCGAGCATGGTGGCGCATACCTGTAATCCCAGCTACTCCGGAGGCTGAGGCAGGAGAATCGCTTGAATCTGGGAGGTAGAAGTTGCAGCGAGCCAAGACGGTGCCATTGCACTCCAGCCTGGGCGACAAGAGCAAAACTCCGTCTCAAAAAAAAAAAATGTTTTTGACTAAGGGATCACATCCTATTAACTACAGTCAGCTGTGTCTGGGCAAAGAATGTATGGCAAAGCCTCACATATTATTGATTTAATGAAAGTAAAATTGTATTGAAAATTGTTCGTGTATTTTTCTTCTGGATTTCTGAATATGTCACCATCACCCCAGATTGCCAAAGGCACCCAGAAACTCCCATGTGTTGGAAAAGGAGGATTTTTACAGAAAGAATGCAGAAAGAACAGCAAGAGTAATTTTCAATTTTACTGCATTCAGACACTGGATTCAACAACACAGCATTCACCCTGAAGTCAGGATATTGTCCTGAAAACAGTTTTTCCCAATTCTACCTTCACTCCCTCAAAAGACCCCCAACCTGCTTTAAATCATTAAGGACCAAGGCTAGATGACACAAATGCATAAAAATACCACTGCCACTTAGAAGATATACACCCTCCACCAAGGCAGGAAGGCCTGAATGCTTGCCACTCCTTTAGAAGGACACTATTACACAGGAGAGTAAATGAAAGACCCATCCTTTTCCAGCCTGAAGGATGGTGGAAGAGATGAAGAGAGGAGAGCAAGGCTCTTCGAGGCATGTCCCCTCTCTGTGTTTGGCACTGAATAAGTGAACTCAAGAGAGTAGAAAAAGGCACAACCTCTGCTCCCTGCATGGACGTCTGGAAGAAAAACTCTCTCTGACTGCCTTACACCAGCCTAGAGCCAGGCCGAATCGACTTGGCAAGGCAGCAGGAGGGACAGAGGGAGGCTCTGAGGTTAGACTTTGCCAAGCCACCTTCTGACTGCAGGGCACTGATGGTGAGAGCCAGGGGCCTGTTGGGATGGGCAGTGGCCATCAGGTCTGGAGGTCAGCCAGAGGAGAAGCCCCTGACTAGGCCTAAGTGACACCAGCCATGGTCTTGACACAGGAACCAGTACAAACAGACATGGACCTGAAGCCACAGTCCCCGCATGAGAGGACACGCCTCCCCTCTGCCACAAAGTCCGGGAGTCAGAGCCCTCACTCCGTTCCAAACCAGTTTCTTCCATACTCTAGATGCCATTTTAGGAAAAGAAGCAGTCAGAGGGTAAAAGAAGCAGGAGGTAACTTGAGACCGAAACCATTTTTTCCTAAAAAGACTGAACATCCCTCAAAGGCCCTGTTTAAATGATGTCAGACATTCACTCAAACCAACCTAGAAATTTAGCTTTTTCTTGTCACTGGTGGTAGGGGTGGGGCTGGGGATGGGAAATCATGAATTAAACTAAAACGGCTATTTAAAAAGTATATAGAAATGACATTTTCTCTTCGTTGCCAAGCTGTAGCAGAAGTTAAATTTTTCAAAGCTGTTACAACCAGCATGCCCTTCCTTGGAAGGCCAAAGCTCTGGATTAATGACAGGATTTGTAAAATACCCATATAGCAATGAGGACAGAAACCCTTTCCCTGAACTACAGAGAAGTGAGTTACCTACCAATGTGTTACTGATTTATCATACCAGCTCTATGTAAATTAAATTTGAAAACTCAAATTGATTTCATTTCCAGTCACTAAATATCCAGGTGGCTTGCTGCATTAATTAGAACTGATGTGGGGGTTAATAATTTTGCTCTCTGACTTCCACCTCTTTAAAACCTGATACCTTGATATTCCTGTCGATAAACGTGTGGGATGAGGAGCGCAGGAGTGGATCAGCAAGCAGGGGTCTGATGAATCATCCGAGAGATGAATTTTTCATAACACTGTCCCCTCGCACCTGAGCAGGGCATACTTTCATGTTGCAGCCAGCGGCAGGGGCACTGAGTGGTACAGCTGGATGAGGTGGAAATCAAGAGAACTCCACCATATGCACAGGGGGCTTCTCTCTCCTCAGCACCCTGTGACCCCCCCAGCACAAGCTTCACCCTGGGAAAGAGCTACCAGCCATCCATCCACTAGAAGCCCAGACGCAGCAAAGCTCCAGCCACAGCGCACAGCTATCCCAGGATGGGGTTAGTTGCTTTGCAGTGGGGCAGGGGGGAAAAAAGGTTTGGGCAATAACTATCAGGGATTCTGCTGACTCAGACACTTGATATACAGATGGATCACCGACTTGTTCACTTCCTAGGAAAAGAAAATGGTCAGACCCCTCATCAGAGAGTGCCTAGCATACTAAGCTCTGGCTAGGAGCTATTACCCAGGTCCTCTCCAAAGCTGAATATATGGGGTTATATGCATAATTTTTCAGCTCCTCTGAGAGTACAGGCAGAGCTGTGTTTGTCAAGAGGTTTGAAGGTGAGGTTCCGGAAACCGCCTGTGAAAATTAGGTGAGAGAATATCTCCTTTCTTCATCGGCTGCCTGGTGCTATAGAATCCACTTCCAAATATTGTTTTTTGGACTAAGTACCAAACGTGTGACTGAAATTCCATTCTGAGACCATAATAGTTGCAGATACCAAGGTGGATCTGGATATAAATGCTACTGCTGGTGAGAACAGAGCTGTGGCATGCCTATTTCATAGTCTCTGACTTAGCCCAAGTTCTAAGGGTTGACTCTATCAGTCTTGAAAACAACCTTAAAATACATTTTTTCCCTTGAAACAACTCTGTAAATGGGGGCCAGAATCCCAAATACATATCCAATTGTCCATAGCATTGAGGAGAAGGTGAGAATTTCACTTGATCCTAAAAACATCTGTGTTGGAATCTCAGCCAAGACTCTACACTACCTTGGATAAGTCACTCCTCTGAGTCAACATGAGAGTCATGGTAATACTCAACAGGTCTACTTCAATTCAGTGAGCCGTATGTCAGGAACTGCAAGAGGAGCTGCAGCTTCCAAGTTTGAAGAGTATCTTTCCCTAGGCCTGGGAATCCAGCAGCCCCGGCTGTCCCGTGCTGGGTACCCTCAAACAAGTTTCTCCACCTTAAAATTCAATAACAGTGAGAGGCAAGATCACCCAAGCAGACTCCAGAGTCAGACAATTTTGGATAAATTCCAATTGCACCTTTTACTAAGTATCAACTTTGACTACATTAAGCTTCTTCATTTTCTATAAGGAAAGGCATATGATAATGACAGTTTTAAAAGATTGCTATGAATATTGAGAATAAGAGAAATGCATGTAAATTTCTTGGCACACTACCTGGAATGAAGGATTCATTTCATTTATTTTGTTGTTGTTGTTGTTGTTTTTAATAAAAAAAAGAAGTTTATGATGAGAAGAATAGTTCATTGACACCATAAACAATACTTAGTAGGTGTTAAATAACTGCTATTTTTCTTTCCCCAGACCTGAATCTTCAAAGAGCCAGGAATACAGATCCTAAAAGAAAGAATTAAAATAAAATGTGGTGAGGATAAGCATCTGTCTTAAAAGTGCTATGGGACACATGGAAGGAATGGTCCTACCTGAGAAAGACTGGGATGCTTCAGGAAGAAGGTGGCATTAAGCTCAGGAAAAGTCTGACCAGGATCAGAGACAGCGGGGTCATTCAGACAAAAGAAGAGTTTGAGCAAAGGCTTGGAGGTTGAGTTGTGTGCCGTATGGTAGGAGGAATAATGAAAAATTTGGTATAATTAGAACACAAGGCAGGCACCAGGGTGAAAAATCTGAGAAGAAACATTACTAGAAGTTAAAAAGACAAAAAGAGATTGGAATCAGATTGTAACAGACTTTGCATACCATTCTAAGAATTTGGGTTTCCCTTTGAGCCAGTATTTCTCAAAATGGAGCCCATGGATTATCTACATAGGGGCTGAGGAGGACAACTTTCCTTTTGCCCTCTGAAGGTTCACTGAAAATCAACTGATAAAAGGCAGGATAATAGGAGAAAAAGTAGAGAATCATAGAAAATATGAACTCAAAGAGTGGCCAGGTGGTTGATGCTTACATACTCTCTTCACAGGGGACAGGTATGTAGATCAAAGAGGCAAGAGGCAGGCAGCAGAGGAAGGAAGGGCAGAGCTATACAGGGACAAAAGTTGGTTTATGACGCAGATAAAGTCCCCGAAGCAATCTCTTGGAGCCACCCTCAGAAGAACAGATAAAAATTCTGTCTGTATACAGGGCAACTCCCAGTCTCCTCTCCTTTTTGCTGGTTAATCTTTCCTAGTTACTTGATGAGATATCTAGGGAGGGCATTTAAGACAATTGCATTTCCTTTGGAAAGAAGCTGATATAGTTTGGATGTTTGTTCCCACCCAAATCTCATGTTGAATCGTAATCCCCAAGTACTGGAGGTGGGGCCTGGTGGGAAGTGATTGGATGTGTCATGTTGTAGATCTTTCATGAATGGTTTAGGACTATCCCTTTGGTGCTGTTCTCGTGATAGTGAGTGAGTTCTCAAAAGATCTGGTTGTTGTAAAATGTGGCACCTCCTTCACTGCTCTTCTCTTTCTCCCTCTGCTCTCATTCCTGCTCAGACAACGTGAAGTGCCTGCTCCTGCTTCACCTTCCACCATGATAGTAAGCTTCCTGAAACCTCCGTAGAAGTCAAGCAGATGCCAGCACCATGCTTCCTATACAGCCTGCAGAACAATGAGCCAATTAAACCTCTTTTCTTTATGGATTACCCAGTATCAGGTATTTCCTTATAGCAATGCAAGAACTAATACAGAAGCTTTCTTGGCCAGATAAAGAAATTCCAGAGAGAACTCCTCCTTCCCTCTGCTTGGCAGGGAGCAAGACTAGGTCAGAGACCTTGATTCTGAGGCAGCGTCTAAGGCACACCTTTGAGGTATCTGTTTCTGAGCCCCAGCATCAGCAATAAAATAATCTAGTGTTTGTTGGAAAGGAAAGCTCTACCCTAGACTTACTGAAGCATAATCTCTGGGAGGGATGCCCTGGTATCTACTTATTTCTCAAGCTCTCCAAGTGGTTCTGATGCACATGAAAGTTTGAAGACCATTGCTATAGACAATGGGACCCTTTGAAGAGTTGAAGGCAGTTGAAGGTTACAGTGAACATTGTGATTTAGAAATGAGAGCTGTGTGGAAGATGCCTGCAGAGGGTAGGGCCTGGAGTCAGGAAGACAAGCAGAGGGCAGCAGACCTGAATGGGACTGCAGCAGAGGTTTCGAGTGGGAAGGCAGGCAAAAATGGAGGCATTCCAATCCAACAGAGGTCCTGGGCTAAGGTCACTTTAGTCAGGTCAACATGCCGGGGATATGCGGATGCAAGAAGAGTCCTGGAAATTTTCCATTCTTTCTGGAAAAACTGAGAAAGCGAATGAGTATGCTAAGACATTAACAAGTGTTGTCAGACTTTTTCCTTAGTTCAGCTAAAGTTGTAGTCCTTGTTACACAGTCATGAAATATCAGGCTCACAGACACTTTGAAGGGTGATAAAAATGGTACTTATTAGGCAAAAAGGGGGAAAATAAAAGGGAAAACAGGGACTCTCCACAAAGCCAGAGTCCTGCTAGTGTGCTTCCTGCCTCACAGATTAAATTCCAGGTTCCACGTAGGAAGAAGAGGGGCCGGGCTCCTCCCTGCTGCAAATGCCACAGACTTCCATGGCTCTACCCACAGTGTGCTGGCCTGTTGGAGTTTCCCTAGGGACCTCTTCCCACTTGGCTGTATCACAAGCACAAGTAATTGAGACAAAACCAGGACCCCCTCTTAGGAGTCTACCGGGCCCCCAAGCATGAAAATAAAAGGAAATCTTGAGTTCCTTCAAGGGAAATTCCAGGCACCTAGCTGGCCTTGAGGAATAAGCAACTTGATAAGCAAGAAGGTAATAGCAGCTTAAAAGACAGCCAAGGAAGCTAGAACCACGGGCCATTTGATTCCCTACAGAAACTAAAGATAACATCTTAATATATGTCCCTGAATTGTTTTTCAGAAATCTGGACCCCCACCAAAAAGATCTGCTGGCAAGTAGACCTCAGATAAGGGGGAAATAAAAAGCAAACTTTGACCACAGTTCTTTGTTCGAAATTTCTTCCTGAGAGCCCTAGAGAAAGTCACACCCAGTAGCCAGAGCTAACATTCTTTACTGCTGACCCCAAATTTTTAAACAAATCTTCTCTTCCTTAATCAAATCAGAATCTTTGAAATGTACCTAAGACCTATAAGCTCTCCTGCTCAAGATAGCCTGCGCTTTTAGGCCAAAAGCAATGTGTAACCTCCATGTATTGATTTATGACTTCGCTTGTAACTTCTGCTTTTCTGAAATTTAGCCCTGCCTTTAAAATCCCGTTTGTGCAAGCCATCAGGGAGGTTAGGACTTAGGCACTAGCTGCCTGGTCCTCCTTGCTTGGCACCTGGCAACTAAATGCCTCACTTTTTCTTGCTGCAATCCCAATGTCAGTGTTTGGCCTTGCTGCACCCAGCGAGCAGACACCTGGTGTGGCTCTACGACACAATCCATGAACCGATTTGCAAAGGTAGTTAAGAAATCTTATTAGAACCATTGCTTCCTGGGAAGTTACATGTGGACAGGTGACAGATGTGATCTTCCTTTGACAGGTGGAAGCTGCCAATGGTTATAAATGACAAAGTTTTGCTTCCTTTATTTGGCCTAAAGAGAATCCATTAGGAATCCCACCAGCAGGCCTGTCAGACTAAATAGCAGAGGAAAATCAATGTGTCCCTCACCTTATGAAGGTGGGAAAAAAATGAGAGAAGAGCACGGCCCTAAGGCAGAAAAAAACTACTTTACTAAAAATGTGATGCACCCTGGGAACAGCCAGGCATTTCTGTAAGGAAAACAATAAAGAAAAACAAGCATCTTTTTCCCAGGACAAAGTAAGATAAAGACAAAGCTAGATAGGGCAGGGCAAAGAAAAAAAGCAACCCTCTTCTTTTTCCTCCTCCATTCTTCTTGAATTCTCCTGACCACTTTTTCCTGTCACCCAGCCATGTGCATGTATTTCATTAGAATATGAATGAGAAGCCCTTTGGGAGAATTGTATGCTGCCATAGCAACAGTGGCCACGGCAACTGTTAATTAATTGGATGATGATGAAGTGGAGGAAGAAAAAAAGCCAACCAGAACGGATACAACTCTAGAGGAAGTCATGGTGTGTAGTAATTATATGAATTTCATTCAGCAAAGGCATGCAGCAGGTCAGAAATGCAAATATCTCCCCCGCAGCCACCGCCTACTCAGAGAGGCCTGCATTTGGATTAAACAATGTGAATGAGTGGCTCAGGCCTCCTCGATTCAAAAACACACATATGGCTGCCCCAACATAGGCAGATTCTCCAGGGAGATAAAACCTCATTCTAATATGGGGAATTGGCCAATTCTACTGAGAGTGGCTGACATCCGTTGTGTGCCTACCCCCATTACAGCAAATGGTACCACTCAGGGAGGAAAATAACGTGAGATCCTGCAGAGTTGTTCAAATAGGAAATGTCCTCTGATTGAAGGTAGGGAAGCTTGGTTTGCCATCACTGACTTCAGATGACACCGTGGCTCCTATACACATAGATGGCTCAAAGTCCAAAAAGAACCTGGGGCGAGGGAGGGGAGACAGGATCCAAATAGGAGAGGACCCTAAGGAAGCCCTCACAAGTCAGCTTTTTGTTAAGCTAGACAGAGGTAAAACAATTGCAGAGGTATTTTGCTACAGTATTGTCCTCCCCCAGCTACCTTAACCTCAATTTCCTCTCCTCTCTTATTCAAATTATATTCAGACCCCAGGGAATTGGGGTTTCATTTCTTGAATGTTTCCTAGTAGAGAAAGCATTTAGGAAATGTTTAGCGTTATGTTAAGAAGCCATCCCACCACACTCCTCCTTCCTGGCTCTGGCCAAAAAACCTTGGTAAGAAGTACCCTAAGGTAGTGGTACCTGCAGGCAAGCTCAGGTTCCTAACTTTACTGGCCTTGCTCTTACAGTCTCCCCTTATGACTACTGTAAATAAAGATGTTGGAAGTGTGTGGAGATGGGATTCTGAGAGCAATTCCTTAAGCTGCAATTCAGCCTACATCTGGTGTAGGTGGACAATGGAACTCCACCACTTTCTTGTCTTGAAAATGATCTAAAAAATCCAAGCCTCTCTCACAATCATATTGGTGCTCAAAAGGTGCTACAAATGATTGTTTTATCAATATCATTATTATCCAAAAGCATCGTATCTCATGGAGGCACTGGATGAATGAGGTACAAACAGGTACCTTACTTTTGCTTTCCAAAATTTTACAAAATGACCTAATGAACACTTTCTATTCATAACGATGTTTTCCAAAAAAAAGGAAAAAAGAAGACACCTAACCTCTCTAAGCCTCCCCTTTGGAGACACAGAAATTCTAAGCCACCAAAGTGCATTCAAATTTCCTTTCTTGGTATCAGCACCCCATCACAATATGTACAAAACCTAATACATTCAATATGAACCTAGAACAAAGCACACATCTGGTCATCTCAAAGAGCAGAAGCACCTTTTCATTTACTCAGTCAACCATTCCAAGAGAATCAATTTCCCCTTTTTTTTTTCCAGATAGCCAATTACTGTTTTCACTGATAGAACCGAAGACAGAGTGGAGGATGGAAAAAAGAAGAAAGGCATGCATGAATCAGTAGATCTGTTTCCAATAATAACCCATGCCATCTGGTCTGACTTTCCTGTCTTCCTGACAAATACCCAAAGTGCCTATGAAAAGGAGCACAAAGAGCAGATTCCTATGTGATAATATGCATAGTGTACATAGCTCGTGGCTTAAATGATTGACTGAAAAAGTCATTTTGCTCCATGATAAAGGAAACCATAAAGGTCTCCCTTGACCTCTGAAATATTTAAAATTACTGTGAAGATTACCTCACTCTTATCTGAGAAATCATTAAGGGTTCACCATGCAATTTGTAGAATGTCAGGGTTTCTAAACGGTAATAAAATCTCTAGCAGATCCAGGAAAGGGATTGAATTGGAATGTTAAGTGAAAATGGTTCCAGGTATCCCTGCTCAATCAGCTTGTAAACCATTTCACAAAATATTCAGAACCGAATGACCATATGACTCCAGGTTCTCAGAGTAGATTTTATTTCCCTTAAAACCGAAGCCATTTATGTAGGATCCGTTCAAAAGAGGCTACCTTGTAGAACCTTTGCTTTTAACATCACTGTAATTCATTCCAATCGAGCCACTTTTGCATGTCAGGAAGTGGCAAAGTGGCCCTATTAATGTGTAATGACGCATAGTATGGATTAAGTGTTCACACCAGTTCACTATATCCTCAGGTCAATAAATTACTGCAGAGAAGAGGGAAAACTGATTTCTCTCACTTCCTCCCAGTCAAGTACAGATATCCAGAGACACCAGAAAGAGAAAAAGATAAGGACCAACACATTTGGTTTTGTGTTGGTTTGTTGTTTTCATTTGAGGACTACTTTAACACATATTGCAGTGTATGACCAAAACAATCAAGGTCCCGTTTCACATAAAATATAACCCACTGAAGCAACATACATGTATTTAATGTTTTTTAGTGACTTAGCCTGGATGAACCAGAAGGCCCAGGTTCAAATCCTGGCCCCATCACATACCCACTCCACTCTCACATATGACACCTAGTTAAGCCTCACTTTCCATACCTCTAAAGTGGGTACAATACTTAGATGACTTATATGATGTTAAGAAACTCAATGAGATCATACATATATGTATATATACATACATATATAATACCAAAATATGTGTGCAAATACATACATGTATTCACATATATTTATATACATATACACATATGCACACACACATGTGGATGTGCGCCCTGTATATACATTACATTACTGTAGTATACATACAGTACATTTCATTAGAATATGAATGAGAAGCCCTTTGGGAAAATTGTCAGTGCTAAGCATGGCAGTAGGGCAGAGCAGCTAAGGCACAAGATGAGAAGAGATTCTAAGTTAAAAAACAGGCCAGGTACAGTGGCTCACGCCTATAATCCCAGCTCTTTGGGAGGACAAGGCAGGAGGATTGCTTGAGGTTAGAAGTTCAAGACCAGCCTTGTCTCTACTAAAAATATAAAAATTAGCCAGGCGTGATGGCAGGCCCAGCTACTCAGGAGGCTGAGGCAGGAGTATTGCTTGAACCCAGGAGGTGGAGGTTGCAGTGAGCCAAGACTGCACCACTGCACTCCAGCCTGGGCAACGTAGCAAGACTCCATCAAAAACAAAAAACAGAGACGTTTGACTGAATCAATGAAAGAACATGTCACCCTGGCAGATTTAGGAAGAAATGAGAATTAATGCAGATATGCATACATTGTATGTGCGGAAAATAGCATCTCTTTTGGTGAAGTAAGATGTGAGTTGATATGCAAAGTGAAATGGACAAAGATTAGGTTGGGGACTGAAAAAAGTGGTGATGCTGCAGGATCTTACCGCAAGCGTGATTCCTCTGTGAAATACCTTTTTTCTTGCCCACTAATGTGTGAGCTGCACACAAGTCACCTGTTCTCAGAAATCACATGCCTTCTTCTTGTGCTGAATGCCAGCATAATTATGGACTAGTCTTGGAGAAATCCTGGGGACAAGGACCCTCTTAAGTTCAGAAATTCTCTTTTCTTCTGAACCCCTTCATTCCACATGATCCAGCATTACATGTACATCACTCCTCTTCCCTACAGCTCTTCAAGCCCTTGTCCTTGGTACCTGCAAGTGAAAACACTCCCTCCTCTGAAATTCCTGCTTCCCAGTCCTGTTACCTTTGACTTTCCTTGCACTCTCCTCACCAAGCACCCAGTCACTGCCCCTAACTCAAATGAGAAGTTCAGTCTCTTTCTCCTGGTCTTTCTCTCCTGCCCTGCTCCCATCATCATCCTGCCAGCCTCCGTGTCCAAAAGATGACCTAGCCGACAGTGGCTACAAAGCTCCTTAACCTCTTGACCTCAAGGAGAATCACCACTCTCACCCATTCTCACAGCCATACCCTGGATCTTATCATTATGTGAAAGAAAAGGCCAAAATGCCCACTTCTAACCAAAGCCACTATTCCTTCTGGCCAGCTCATTCCCTCAGGTACAATGTACTTTCTTGTCATGACATCCCATCAAACCTTCAGTTTTTCAGCTGGTCTCTTTGCCATTTATTCAACATCTTTTGCATTACTATGAATCCATTTTTTATTATTTATTTTTAAGTTCTAGGGTACATGTGCAGGATGTGCAGGTTTGTTACATAGATAAACATGTGCCATGGTGTTTGCTGCACCTATCAAGCCATCACCTAGGTATTAAGCCCAGCATGCAGTAGCTATTTTTCCTAATGCTCTCCACCCTACCCCAACCCCCTAGCAGGCACTAGTGTGTGTTGTTCCCCTCTCTGTGTCCATGTGTTCTCATTGTTCAGTTCCCACTTATAAGTGAGAACATGTGATGTTTGGTTTTCTGTTCCTCTGTTAATTTGCTGAGGATAATGGCTTCTGGCTCCATCCATGTCCCTGTAAAGGACATGATCTTGTTCCTTTTTATGGCTGCATAGTATTTTATGGTGTATGTGGAATTTTTTTTTTTTTACAATGTGGAATTTTTTCCAATGTGGAATTTTACCACATTTTCTTTATTCAGTCTATCATCGATGGGCATTTGGGTTGATTCCATGTCTTTGCTATTATGAATAGTGCTGCAATGAACATACATGTGCATGTATCCTTGTAATAGAATGATTCATATTCCTTTAGGCATACATCCAGTAATAGGATTGCTGGGTCAAATGGTATTTCTGGTTCTAGGTCCTTGAGGAATCACCACACCGTTTTCCACAATGGTTGACTAATTTACATTCTCACCAACAGGGTAAAAGCATTCCTATTTCTCTGCAATTTCACCAGCATCTGCTTTTTCTTGACTTTTCAATAATCACCATTCTGACTGGTATGAGATGGTATCTTATTGTGGTTTTGACTGGCATTTCTCTAATGATCAGTGATATTGAGGGTTTTTTTGTATGTTTGTTGGCTGGATGAATGTCTCCTTTTGAAAGTGTCTGTTCATGTCCCTTTGCCCACTTTTCAATAGGTTTTTTTTTTCTTGTAAATTTGTTTTAAGTTCCTTGTAGATGTGGATATTAGACCTTTGTCAAATGGATAAATTGCAAAAATTTTCTCCTACACTGCAGGTAGCCTGTTTGCTGGATCCTTTCTTATCCAACCCAATTTCCAAAAGCATCTCTTTCTTTTCCCAAAATGCTCAACTCACATGAACTCCCCCTGACCTTCTGTAGCACCCTCACTGCAAACCTTTAACCTTGGACCGATACTACCTTCCACCTTCTGCGGATCCCACGCACTTGGCAGTGGAGTGCTTCAGCATGTTCTTGGTATGTTTCCTAAAGGACAGCATGGCAGAGTCTAAGTTGGTGTCACTGCAAACACAAGTTCTCCCACTGCAACTGTGTCCTGTAGGACACTCAACCATCTTACCTTCCTAGATCACTTCTCTCTCCCATTCTGACATAGTGGCTATTCCAAAATATCACCACTGTTTTCAGTCCCCAATGTAATCTTTGTCTATTTCACTTTGCAAATCAGCTCACACCTTACTTCACCAAAATAAATGCTATCCACAGAAAACTCCCACCACACATACAACATTTGCATATCTACATTAATTCTCATTTCTTCCTAATCTGCCAGGTGACATGTTCTTCCATTGATTCACTCAAACACCTTTGTTTTTTAATTTAGAATCTCTTCTTGGGCCAGGTGCAGTGGCTCACGCCTGGAATCCCAGTACTTTGGGAGGACAAGGCGGGTGGATCTCCTGATGTCAGGAGTTTGTGACCAGCCTAGCCAACATGATGAAACCCTGTCTCTACTAAAAATGCAAAAATTAGCTGGGCATGGTGGCACTTGCCTGTAATCCCAGCTACTCCAGAAGCTGAGGCAGGAGAATCATTTGAATCCAGGAGGCAGAGGTTGAAGTAAGCTGAGATTGCACCATTGCACTCCAGCCTGGGCAACAGAACGAGACTCCGTGGGAAAAAAAAAAAAAAAAATCTCTTCCCATAAGTTAATTCTAGTCTCTCCTATTTATTTATTTATTTATTTATTATTTATTTATTTTTGAGACAAGGTTTTACTCTCATTGCCCAGCCTAGAGTGAAATGACGTGATCTTGGCTCACTGTAACCTCCCAGGCTCAAGGCTTCCTCCCACCTCAGCTTCCCAGGTAGCTGGGATTACAGGCATGCAACACCACACCCAGCTAATTTTTGTATTTTTAGTAGAGATGGTTTTCACCATGTTGCCTAAGCTGGTCTTGAACTCCTGAGCTCGAGATCTGCCAGCCTCAGCCTCCCAAAGTACTGGGATTACAGGTATGAGCCACACCTGGCCTCTTATTTTTAACCTTTATCTTTTGAGCATATCTCTCTTACAAAGCCCTCCTTCAACCTAGAGTTTCCCTCTTGCATCTCTATCTCTCTCACCCTGGAAAGCCAAACATCTCAAGAGAATAATCCATACTTTCTGTCTCTATTTCTTTTCTCCCTAGTTACTCTCCATTCAACTCATTGCAATGGATCATATGTACACTTTTTGTTGAGCATGTATCTATGCCTAGGAATGAAACTTATGGGTCAGAATTTAGCATTTTTTCCACTTTAGTAGATAGGCCAAACAGTTTTCCAAATGGTTTCCAAATTACAAATGTATACTCCCATGAACACTGTATGAGAGAACCAGCTGCTCTGCATCCTTACCAACCTTGGTATTTTTGGTCTGTTTCATTTTAGCCATTCTGGTGTACAGGTACTAGCATTTCACTGTGGTTTTAATTGGCATTTCCTTGAATACTAAGTTGAGCAAATTTTCACATTTATTGGCCACTTAGATAAGTGCTTTTGCAAAGTGCCTATTCAAGTATTTTGCCCATTTTTCTATTGTGTTTCCTTTTCTTATTGATTTGTAAGAATTATTTATATGTTCTGAACATGAGTGCTTTGTGGAAAGGATTTATATGTATGGCAAATCTTTTCCTGTTTCCTTCACCTATGTATTCACTCTCTAAGATATCTTTTGATAAGCAAAAACCTTAAATGTTAATATAGTCTATTTTTTTCCTTTATCTGTTTATTTTTAAGTCCTGCTTTTTTATTTCTTTTTAATTTTTTTTTTTTTGAGATAGAGTCTCACTCTGTCATCCAGGCTGTCATCCATCTCACTACCTCTGCATCCCAGATTCAAGCATTTCTCCTGCCTCAGCCTCCCAAGTAGCTGGGATTACAGGCATGTGCCACCACATCCAGTTAATTTTTTGTGTTTTTAGTAGAGACATGGATTCACTCTGTTGGCCAGGCTGGTCTCAAACTCCTGTCTTCAAGTATTCTGCCCGCCTCAGCCTCTCAAAGACCTGAGATTACAAGTGTGAGCCACCATGCCCAGCCAGATCCTGCTTTTTTAAAATAAAAAATCTTTGCCTATTCCAAGTTCATAAAATGGTCACCTATATTCTCAAAGTTTTATTCATTTACTTTTTATAATTAGAGCTGAAATCCATCTGGAATTGATTAGTACTTACAGTATAAGATAGGATGTTATTCAAGTTTGAATCCCTAGCATCTAATATAGCACCTGAAATTCAGTTAATCCTTAATCAATATTGTCAGAATTAAATAATGACAAAGCTTTTGGGAGATATGACAGGGGAAAGCAAAATTCAGGTCAGGGCTGTGGGCATCACAGATCTCCCATGAGCATGTCATACACAGTATTGTGGGTTTCCTCACCTCCAGTCACTGCCCACCTTCTACAAGTCCAACTTCTAACATATGTTCATCCAATCCTTGATCTTTAACCAGAAACCAAAACCTCAGAATTCTTGTTTGATCATTATGATTAAAAGAGTAGCATCTTGGGAAAACTATGGCCACGTTACATTCCAACATCTTCAACCACAAAAACAGACTGCATGGAAAACAGAATGCTACTTTGTACCTTTTTAAAATAAATCATTTTTATCAAACAATGATAAAGTACCATAAAAGGAAGGCCAACTGCTTCTCACTTTCTAGAGGTCCCTTTTAAGAGATGTCAGGAAAGACACATGATTGTCTCTTGAACTAGACGGGAAATCTACCAGTCACTGTGGGTGGATCAGTTTGTATATGAACACACCACATTTTACTCTCTGGGTATCCAAGATGCCTCCATAGATTATTACTCTTTGAGGTGGAAAGATATTGAAATACAATATAAAAGATGGCAAGATAAGAAAGGGTACACAATGAAATCTTAGACTTGATCCAAAAGGGAGTGGAAACTCATGTTCAGACCTCATGAAAAAAAGATGCTCTGGTCAGACCCATAGCAGAGAAATTTATTTTCTCAGTGAGGGTAGCTGGAAAAACAATGAGTTTCTGGGCTACAACCATGGCCCAAAAAATAGTAGAGAAGGCAATGCTGAATGCACAGTTTAAGAGCCTGACTTTAGAACTGATTCCATGTTCAAAATAAAGGACACAGGAAGACAAACATTTCTGCAGGCTCTGTGGCTGGTGGCTGTGGGAAAGTGATGATGCTGATGAGTGGAGCTGAGCTGACAGCAGTTCAGGTGCACTAAGGGGTCTGCAAGGGAGATGCACGTGGAACAGTCAAATGAGCCAACCTGGATATTGAGAGCCTCATCTGAGAACCAAGAGAACCAAGATCCAGACCAGTTTCCTGCTGCCCACTGAAAAGACTAAAAGACACAAGATGGTACATTGCATGGCATTAGCTACTCGGCTACTGGGATCCCCAAGTGCCTGACAGGTGACACAGGGGCTTAGATGGCAAAAAAACCTCACTCATGGAGCCTGATAAATATTTATTGAGCACATTTTGCCGGCAAGTCTGTCAATGGGCCGAGCACTGTGATTGATCAAATGGCCTCAAACTTTTCAACAGTCAGAAGACCTAGATTCAGTCGGGAGCGGTGGCTCACGCCTATAATCCCAGCACTTTGGGAAACCAAGGTGGGAGGATTGCTTGAGTCCAGGAGTTCAAGATCAGCCTGGGCAACATAGTGAGACCCTCTCTCTTCAAAAAATAAAAGGTAAAAAACATTATCCAGGCATGGTGGTGCACGCCTATTCTCCAAAATACTCAGGAGGCTGAGGTGGGAGATCACTTGAGCCCAGGAGGTCAAGGCTTCAGTAAGCAATGATCATGCCACTGCACTCCAGCCTGGGCCTTGGTTTGAGAGCCTGTCTCAAAAAAAAAAAAAAAAAAAATCTGGATTCAAATTTAAACTCTGGCCAGGCATGGTGGCTCACATCTGTAATCACAGCACTTTGGAAGGCTGAGGTGGGTAGATCACTTGAGGTCAGGAGTTTGAGACCAGCCACCAGCCTGACCAACATGGTGAAATGCCATCTCCACTAAAAATACAAAAATTAGCTGGGTTTTGTGGTGGGCCCCTGTACTCCCAGCTGCTCGGGAGGTTGAGGCATGAGAATCACTTGAACCTGGAAGGTGGAGGTTGCAGTGAGCCAAGATGCCACCACTGCACTCCAGCCTGGGTGACAGAGTGAGACCCTGTCTCCAAACACAAACAAAAGCAAACAAAATATAAACCCCATCCCTTATCAGCTGGTAAGATCTTTGTCACATTGTTTGTTCCTTTAAGCCTCAGTTTTCTCACATGTAAAAATGAGCATCTGGATTAAATGCCTGAACTCCCTTCAGGTCTGAATCTCTGTGATGCATTCTCTGAGGACATTCGCCTCTCTATGGGACTCAAGTTAAACAGCGTACACCATCCATCATTTTTCTGTCTGAGGTTTTATTTCTCTAATCAGATTTGGGTAAATTTTCAGCCTCTCTCTGTCTCTTCCTTCCAATCCAATAAAACCTGTATGGGTTTGTTTTGTATTTCATCTAATGTCATTATTCACTCTAAGACTCACTGCCTAACCATTTCCCTGCCTATAGCATAATTAGCTATTAAAGAGCTACACTGGCATGGTTTTCAAACTTGCATCCTCTTTTTCTGAGGTGGATTGATTCTAAACTGATTAAAATATCTCAGAATTTCAAATACAATTTTTAAAATGCAACAGATTTTCAAGACTGCCTCATGACTCTGCCATGCCAAGGGAGTTAGCTGCCAACTCTCTCTGGCTGCCAAGGACGACAAATAAATAATCCTGATGGTGGTTTTAAAATGAGAGGCAAGTGCCCAGTTCTTAGGATGACAGTGCCACCCTTACCCATTGACTTCTCCAGGGTCTGTAAGACACCAAGGCCAATGTTTCAGATTTTCCCCAGAAGGACAAAGTAGCCTCCTGGACCAGTATGCTCAGTTAGCAGATAAAAATCACTCACCATCTTCCCTTCCTTCACATACACCCATCCTCTCAATAAAGAAGTACTCCTTTCTCTTTCAAAACCCTGCTAAAGTTCACTGCCTCCGTGAAACCTGAGAAGGATCTCTCTAGCCATTGATCCAGAAGCTGCCTTCTAACCTCCTTACCTAGAATCTTGGACCTCTTGTTTTGAGCCTTCACATCAGTGGACTTTTTTTTTTTCAGATGGAGTTTCACTCTTGTTGCCCAGGCTGGAGTGCAATGGTGCGATCTCAGTTCACTGCAACCTCTGCCTCCCGGGTTCAAGTGATTCTCCTGCCTCAGCCTCCTGAGCAGCTGGGATTACAGGCATGTGCCAACACACATGGCTAATTTTGTATTTTTAGTAGAGATGGGGTTTCACCATATTGGCCAGGCTAGTCTTGAACTCCTGACCTCAAGTGATCCGCCCATCTCGGCCTCCCAAAGCGCTGGGATTACAGGTGTGAGCCATTGCGCCCGGCCCTCAGTGGACTTTTGATCTAACCTTTCAGATGTCTTCCACATGAACCAGGACCATCATCCTAAAATCAGGCTATGAAATCCTCCAACCTAACATAATCAGCATCCCCACTCATACTTGCCAATGCCCAGATATCCACATCTCTTACATTACTTCCAACTCTTGGATATGTCCTATAAATGCCAATAAAATTAACCAAGTGATTTCTTGGTATTGACAATACTGGCTTGGACTACTCACTGTGTTTTGATCCCTTTGGTATTCTCAGAACCAGGACTATCTCCTCATTGTCATTTATCAAGCATTGTTACCATGCTATCTATGATAATGCCAAAAACCACAAAGGTTACCATATCCAGTTAAGGTTAATAGGTATTGAGGACCTGCATCTCAAGACTCCAACCAACATCACAATCAATATCACATCCGTGATCTATAGGATGAAGGATTCTGTTTCTACTCACCAGCATCCCCTGACAAGCTGCAGGAATAGAACCCCCTCCAGCTGATAGAATGACCCTCCTGCCACACCTGCACAGAGCTGGTAAGAAGAGAATCTCCACAGCAATATGTGTGACTTTAGATCAGAGTCAACACTTCTGATGAGAGGCAGGTCCTCCATATTTAATACAAAGCTTTCTTTTCTGGCCTGGCACAAAATTATTTGGAATGTTTCTGCCCTAAGGAAACAGAACATAGAAACAAAGCTTTTTTATCTCCCTCCAGGTCTCGTCTCCAGATAATGAAATTCTGTCATTAGGCTTGTAAATACTCCTTACTTTAGGGGTGATGAGACTCAAACTGTGAGTCTAGGGATTTTCCTGGTAACAGCTCAGCCAGGAAAATCAAAGCTGAGTTTTCTATCCTTGGTATCAAAACATTCCTATTCAGTAAACAAGTGGTTACCAAACATCATATGGGCACTTTATGTTCTCCAGAGGACTGAGAGCCCCTGTCACGTTCACAGTCTACAATGGGGACTCAACTGGACCTAAAGCACTCAGGCAAGGCCACATGCTCTATGCTCCTTACTCTAAATAGCCCCAAGTTCTCCAGGAACTTAGAGCAAAGTGGGCCTGGCCTTGAAGTACCACCTAGAGTTCTAAATTAAGCGACAAGAAGGAGGCATTCCAGGTAGAAACAAGAGCATGAACAGAAGAAAGGCAGGGCAATGTGTCTTTGGGGGATAATGAGTGAATCCAATTCATTTGGAGTCTACTATGTCGGGGAGCATACAGAGGGTACTAGGAAGTTGGAATTCCTGGTGACTGTTTCCATCATGAATGGCTGTATTAGTCCGTTTTCATGCTGCTGATAAAGACATACCTGAGACTGGGTAATTTATAAAGAAAAAGAAGTTTAATGGAATCATAGTTCCAGGTGGCTGGGAAGGTCTCACAATCATGGCAGAAGGCAAAAGGCACATCTTACATGGCAGTAGGCAAGAGATAGCTTGTGCAGGGGAACTCCTCTTTATAAAACCATCATATCTCATGAGACTTATTCACTATCATAAGAACAGCATGGGAAAGACCTGCCCCCATGATTCAATTACCTCCCACCAGGTACCTCCCATGGCATGTGGAAATTGTGGGAGCTACGATTCAAGATGAGATTTGGGTGGGGACACAGCCCAACCATATCAATAGGCCTTCATTTAACCTTTGTAGACAATTACACAGCCCCACCAACTGAGAATGATAGAAGAAACATGACTCTTGGAAAAGTGCCTTATGTTCTTTAGAACCTACTTGATTAATACAGATCTCAAGGTGGCACCTTGTCTCTTCTTCTGGGATAGGCCAGTGTGTTGCCATCCTTTCATTATATGTCTGTCTTTCTTTCTAGACTGTGGGCTCCATGAGGGCAGTGACTGTTTCTGACTCAACTTTCAATCCTCAGCATTCGGCACAGTGCCCAAAACATAGTAGGTGCTCAGTAAATGTTGAACAGATTAATTAAATTAAGGAGTTAACAGATATGAATATGCATCCTACTCGTCATGGCCACTTGACTTGCACAAAAAGTACTGGAAAACAATTGTTCACATGTAGAAACTATATCTAGGGAAAATGTGGTGGTGGTGTAAGCAGCAGGAGAACCAGAAATAGTCATTCCACGGTGCAGCATTTACCAATGGTGCAGGCCTCCTTTCTGATGCCTAGAACTGCTGGACACCAAAACCAAGAATCACTCAAGAACCCACGTAAATTTCTTGCCAAAGAGTGCATGAAGCACAGCCTATCATTCGAGATTGCCTCTCAATGACTTTGAAGCAAAACACTGGGTTTCTAAATTACCATCACAGCTAAGCAAATTGATCATCTGGAATTTGTAGCTGGCTTGTTAGACTGTATCCAGAGAAGGGGTGGCGGGGGCTGGTAGCAGGTTTGGCTCAGCTGCCTATAATTTTAAGCGCTTAATGGGATGATAATTTGCTGTTCAGTATGTTCATTTTGAAAAGCTTCCCTAATTCAGAGGGGAAAATGAATAAAACTAAGCTTTTTGCTCCAAATCTGTGTGGAAACATCAATATCCTTCCATCAAGGAAACAGGTGGTTAAGAAGACATGGAAATACGGAAGAGACTGCTAGTGTCCCGCAGAAAAAAAAATGTGCATGTTGTGTGGTTAGTTGTATTAACTCACTAAGAGAAGCTTCCTAAAACAAGAGCTAAAATTCTAGTTCTTCTACACCAGGGGTCTGCAACCCCCAGGCCACAAACCAGTACCAATCTGTGGCCCATCAGGAACTAGGCCACAAAGCAGGAGGTGAATGGCAGGCAAGTGAGCAAAGCTTCATCTGTATTTACGCCCACTCCCCATCACTTGTGTTATAGTCTAAGCTCCGCCTCCTGTCAGATCAGTGGTGGCATTAAATTCTCATTGGAGCACAAACCCTATTGTGAACTGCGCATGCGAGGGATCTAGATTGCGCGCTCCTATGAAAATCTGAGGCCTGATAATCTATCACTGTCTCTCATCACCCTCAGATGGGACCACCTAGTTGCAAGAAAACAAGCTCAGGGCTTCCAATGATTCTACATTATGGTGAGTTGTATAATTATTTTATCATATATTACAATGTAATAATAAGAGAAATAAAGTGTACTATAAATGTAATGCAGTTGAATCATCCCTGAACCATCCCCAACCCCATACTTCCTGTCTAGGTCCATGGAAAAATTATCTTCCACAAAACCAGTCCCTGGTACCGAAACTGTTGGGGGACTGCTGTTCTACACTATCCATCCCAGTTCTTCACAGTCCCCAGGAGAGTTCATGGAGCTGCACAGTTAAGAAGAGACACAAATGAACAGAGGGTGGGTGTGTGTGTGTGTGTGTGTGTGTGTCCGTCCTCCATGTGTATCAGGTTACTGGGACTGGCATTTCCTGACAACAGCTTCCATGAACTGGTAGTCTAGAATATTTTCCACTCAAATCAAATGTGAAGCGTTTCTAATGACATTCATTTAGTTGATTTCTTTCTTAATATATCTCATACAATTACACATCTTTCCTGCATCTGAAATTAATTCTACATGCATTGTAAGTTTCTCAAGGCAGATCATGTTTCTACATTGCATATTTTGCATATGAAGCCCAAAAATTGCATTGCACACAAAGCCTAAAGATACCAAAACATGAGCTTTCTTTAAGAGCTACGGGCAAATTATTCTCAATAAGAGACCAAAACTTTTTTTATTAATTCCCAAACTCATCAAACATTTACAGAGACCCTATTAGATATGGCAAAGGATAAAAATTATTATTATTATAAACAATCCCTTTTATTCATTTATTCTTTAACTGTTTGAATATTTATCTCTTCTAGTATCAGGCATTGCTATTAGGTAAAAATTCAAGATGAATAAGATATCATGCTACACTCCAAGAACACACACTCCAGAGATTTACATGCTGAATTATTATTAGCTTATCTCTGCCCAAAGAAAGAGGGAAGAGGATGTGATAGAAAGGTGGGACTTCAGTTGTATTTACAATGTTTTACTCCTTTATAACACCTAATAAAAAGAATATTAACATTTGGAAAATTTAAATGGCAAGTACACTGGTATATATTATTTTTCTGCTTTTCTTGTATATTAGAAATAGTATACAGCTAAACATTACTTTGAAAACGATGATGATGATGATGACGACAAAAACTGTGTAAAGAACAATGTTAGAAATCTGCAAAGCACTAGGCACAGTGGCTTATGCCTGTAATCCCAGCACTCTGGGAGGCTGAGGCAGGCAGACCATTTGCTCTCAGGAGTTCGAGACCAACCTGGGCAACATGGTGAAACCCCATCTCTACCAAAAAAAAAAACAAAAAATTAGCCAAGCATGGTGGCACACATCTGTGGTCCCAGCTACTCAAGAGGCTGAGATGGGAGGATGGCTTGAACCTGGGAGGCAGAGATTACAGTGAGCTGAGATTGCACCCCTGCACCCCAGCATGAGTGACAGAGCAAGACTCTGTCTGAAAAAAAAAGAAAAGAAAAGAAAGAAAAAATTATGCAGAGTATTGTGGGAGTAACAGAAGGTGCATAAAATCCAGTTTGGGGAAAAGAGTAGGTCTTGAAACCTCTTCTAGGAAGCCCAGAGCTGAAATGCTTCCACTGAGCAAATGAGCAAGACAGACCCAGGACAGAGAAGCAGGGCAAGACCCCGTCTCATTCTGTTCCCGCTACTATAACAAAATACTACAGGGGGCGGGGCCAAGATGGCCGACAAGAAGCAGCAGTGATCGGAGGCTCCCATTAAAATAACTGTAACAAGTGTGCAAATCATTCACCAACAACCAAGGTATCCAGGTTCTCTTATCAAAATTGACTAGAAGGCTGGCGTTACTCATGGAGAGAAGGAAGAACAGTGTGGTGTGGTGGCTCACCTGAGAGCCAGGCAGGGAAGGGGAAGCCCCTCCCCACAGCCAAGGGAAGTGCCCCCTTAAACGACATCTCAAGGCATGGGAGCAAAACAGATGAATAGGACCTGAAGTGAAGCCCCAGCAAACTGCAGCAGCCTTACAGAAGAGAGACTTGACTATTGAAAGGAAAACCATCAGAAAGTAACAACAACAGCATCAACAACAAAAAGCCCCCACAAAAACCCCATCCAAGGGTCAGCAACCTCAAATACTGAAATTAAACAAGCTCATGAAGATGAGAAAGAATCAATGAAAAAATGCTGAAAACCAAAAAGGCCAAAGTGCCTCGTCTCCTCCAAATGATCACAATGTCTCTCCATCAAGGGTGCAGAACTGAACAGAGGATCAGATGGACGAATTGGCAGAAGTAGGTTTTAGAAGATGGGTAATAAAAAAAACTATAATAAGCTAAAGGAGCATGTTCTAACCCAAAGCAAAGAAACTACGAACCTTGATAAAAGATTAAAGGAATTGCTAACCACCGTAGCCAGTTTAAAGAGGAACATAAATGACCTGATGGAGCTGAAAAACACAGCACAAGAACTTTGTGAAGCATACACCAGTATCAACAGCTGAATTGACCAAGCAGAAGAAAGGATATCAGAGTTTGAAGACCACCTTACTAAAATAAGACATACAGACAAGAATAGAGAAGAAAGAATGAAAAGAAATGAACAAAGCCTCCAAGAAATATGGGACTTCATAAAAAGACCAAACCTGTGATTGATTGGAGTACTAGAAGGAGATGGGGAGAATCAAAGTAAGCTGGAAAACACACTTCAGGATATTATCCAGGAGACCTTCTCCAACCTAGCAAGGCAGGTCAACATGCAAATTCAGGAAATACAGAGAACACCATTAAGATTCTCCGTGATAAGGTCAATCCTGTCAGGTGATTACAGTACCTTGAATCATCTAGATACTCCTTGTTCTCATTTCCCAAAGCCAAGACCCATAACTCAGCAACTTGTCTGTCAAAGATTTAATTTTATACCAAAGAACCGAGAGACTTTGTCTTCACCCACCAGGTATTAGGTACTACCTCCACCCTGGGCTGGGCCCTTGCTGGCTACAGTCTCTGGACATTTAACCTGAACTACTGAACCATCTGGGGAGCCTGTTCTCAGTCTGAGCCATACCTTCTGCCTTCCTCTGTCCTTGTACTGTCGGGTTCTGTTATCATAATAGGTCTGTTGTCCAATATCTGCAGCAAGGCAATATGCTGAGACACTGGGACAGCAGAGAAAATGGTTTAATCACAGGACCACCAAATAAGGAGATGGCAGGGAACCTCAAATTCATCTCCCTGAGGAGTTTGGGACTAGGGTTTGTAAGGGTTCTGGAGGGGGCTGAAGCATGGAGATCATTGATTGGTCAAAGAGTACAGAGTGAAGTCAACGGACAGAGAGAAGAAGAAACTATATTTTCACGCTGATTCCATTTGCTAGTTTCCCTGTGGGAGTCTTCAAATTGGTTGGCATCAGCCATCTCCCTGGAATTCAAGATCTGAAAAACATCTTAATCAATTCTTAAACCAAAGTCTTATGATGCTAACATCAGAAATCCTATCTATAGGAACAACTGGGACGCAAACAGTCAGTATCTAGTGACCTTTGGTTACAAGGAGGTAGGTCAAAGTGCAGCCTAATTAATGCTTAATTATAACTCTACGTCTGTCCAGAATTCCTGTTAATCCTGTGAGGATGGCTTCCATTCTAAGGCAGCCTCCAGGCTAAGCCATAAAAGAATCTCCAGATTGTTAATAAATGATCAAACACTACTTATTAAAGAGCTATGGTGAGCCAATGCACCACAGGACAGTGTTTCTCAGCCTCCCATTCTGGATCCCACTTGCAAATTAACCACAGCCTCTGCTATGAATGGCGGGGTCTTGGCCTTAATCCAGAAGAGAGAGCAGAGGAGGACCATATGCAAGCCCACCAAGTGAGGATGGAGTTCCTTTCCAACCTCACAGCTGCTGTGTGGGAGGGAGGCAGGCAAACCACAAACCAACTGGTCACAATATAAGCCTTACACCAATGGTTGCTCATGACAGGCCTTGATCCAGATGGTAACCAGGGCAAAGGGCATCCCAGGCAACAAAGCCAGGAAGACACACAAGCTAAAAATTACTCTGACTGGGGAGAGGGCACCACACCAAGTAAATTGAGTACATAAACCCTGCCTTCAAAAGCTTCTTCCCCCTACTGGAGAATACATATGGAGCACATATGAAAGATACTAAAGCTGTTCAAGGACCTTAACAAAAAATAGGAATGAACCATACTTCTATGCAGAAATGGAACTATTAATTGCATATTCTGAATAATAAAATGAGCCAAAGCTTATTTTTAAATTTTTTGTTGTTGGTTGACTGTGTTTGGAGGAACCAGAACCATTTTGAACCAGAACTAAACTTGAATATCAAAATGTTCTCAGAAATTAGGCAATATTTCACCAAGTTCAAATCACAGACGAAAACAAAAATCAAGTACAAGATAACGCAGGGTTGATTAAAGAGTTTTTCTTAGAAAGACAATGGACAATTTGAAAGCCCATTAAAATAAAAACTCACCTTTTACACAAAAAGAAATAAAAATTAAAATAATAGGTTAGAAAAATATTTCTATTGATTCTAACATGGAAAGAGCTCATTCAAACTAATTTGTAAAAATCAGTACCCCAATAGACCCCAGCAGGCATAAACAATAGGCACAAGAAGAAATGTAATTGGGAAGTAATATACAAAAAAAAAAAAGATCACCCTTGCTAATTTTTTAGAAAATGAAAATAAAACTACACTATCATATCATTTTATATTCACTACAATTAATACCCAATCCAGGAACTTTCTGGCCAAATGACCCATTTGTACCTTGTTTTTGGTAATTTATACCAATACAAACTCTTTTGGGAAACAATACAGCAATCTATATTAAGACATAAAAATACTCACATCTCTTGACTCATTCTCTGGAAATGCTGAAGGAAGTTATTCAAAAGAAGAAAGAAGCTATACCCAAAAAGTTATTCCTTGTAGGGTCTTTTATAACAAGTATTGGAAGTGTCTAACAATAAGGGAGGGTGAACTTAACCATGGTACATCTGCTATGAAATAATACCACAGCTATAAAATAGTGCTGATGAAGAGGAACAATGCAAGAACATGTTTATCACAAAATTTTAAGTGAAAACAATATATATTATACAAAATTCTATTCATACACTGATTATAATTACGCTAAAGGATGTTGGCAGGTGGGTGAAAAATGAAAAAAAAAAAAAGCTAAAAACAGTTATGCTTGGGTGGTGGGCTTGTAAGATGTTTATTTCCACTTTGTTTCTGTAAGATTCTCAGAGTAATGGTACCATAGATTCAACTGGGACCAAAGAAGCCCATCATGGGAGCCCAAGGAAAAGCAGCCACAGCTCCCCTTCCTAGTACAAGCATTCAACAGTAAGCTCCCACACAAAGAATCAGACTGCAGCAAATTTCAGTGCTGCCTCAGGAACACTGTTCCTGGCTCCCACATTGCAAAGATTTTCCAGTCCCCCCACAGTCACCTCATTCATGGTTAAGGAAGAAAGCGCAGCTACCAGACAGGGTGATGACAGATGTCCAGGCACTGAGCCATCAATAGCTGTTATTTTTCATTCACATGGGCATGTGCCGGATCCAGCAGATGAAAACCAGACCTACCCCCTTCCCGTGCTTGTGTGTTTTTCCCCCTACTGCTGCTGCTGTAACAGCTAAGTGCCAATTATCTCCCAAGCGTGAAAGCAAATATTGTGATAGCCCAACAAGCTCCACAAATGTTAAGAGGACACTGGTGAGGATGACTGTATTGTCTGTCCTGGCCTTGGTGTATCTTTATTCATCGTAACAGCTCTCATTAAAGGAGGATCTAGTAGGTGCCACGCTTTCTGCTAATACCTTCAGCACTTTGCATTCTTTATTTTCTCATTTATCTCTCCACGTTTTATTGTTGCTGTGCTCCCTCCTGCCCCCAATCCAGAGGTAAGTTTGCTTTTCTTTGCCTAGAAAAAGCTCCATTAAACCACCTATTCTCAGGACCCAACTTCACATGGGCAGATATGAATAATTTCTTCAAACATGTGAAGGCCTGACATATTGTAGTATTGTATCGTAGCAGGTAGTATTGTAGTAGGTGCATTAATCAGGGTTTTCCAGAGAAACAGAGCCAATATGAGATGACAGATATAGATAGATAGATAGATACATACATACATACATACATATATGCATACAGATTTATTTTTAAGGAATTGAATCACACAATTGTGGAGGCCAGCAAGTCTAAAGTCTTCAGGGTAGGCCAGTGGGCTAAAGACCCAAGGAAGAGTTAATTTTACAGCTAGAATCTGAGGAATGTCTTAAGGCAGTTTCCTGTTCCTTGAGGGATCTGTCTGTATTTTCCTAAGTCCTTCAACTGATTGGATGAGGTCCACCCACATTTTGAGGGGGTAACCTGCATTACTCAAAATCTACTGATATAAATGTTGATCTCTTCTAAAAATACCTTCATAGCAACATCTAGACTAGTGTTTGACAAAATTTCTGGGTACCTGGCCTACTCAAGTTCATACATAAAATTAACCATCACAAACAGGGTCCCTGGAACAGCAAGAATTAGATCAATAACTAAATATTACAAGGATGCATATGTTGCCATCTAATTGGGTTGTTGAAAAATTGAAATGGCTCACTTGTGAGGCAATGTGCTCCTTGTCCCAGGAATATTCAAGTTAAACTTGGATAATCATCTATTAGGAATATTGCAAAGAAAATAACTTTATTGCACAGGACATTAGGATTTCTAGTGACCTCTACATATTCTTCTGATCCAAAATCATATGATTATGACTGACACTGGTAATTCATGCAAACTACTTTTAATTCCAAAAATTTAAAATATTAAAAAATTTAATCTCATTTTATGGATGAAGAAATTGAGATTTGAAGGGGTTTAATGGCTTGTCCTAGGACTAAAATCCAGGTCTGTCAGTCTAGGCTCTTTCCATGACAGTGTGATCTGAGATGCTAACAAGACATTTCAAGACAGTCATTAGCCACACATGCTCACTTCTTGATGCCATTCCAAGCTTATTTCCACCCTGCTCATCAGCCCACCTTCAAAGAGCAGCAGCTCCTTACAAGTAAAGCATACAACAAACTCCAAGAACAAAATGGGACTGCTATATAAAAGGACGATGTGTATATTGGGTCAGGACAAAGCTCTTCTTGATCACCTCTCCTTTACTTAGCATGGTCAGGCCCAACCTGAAAGCACTCAGTGGGATTCCAGGGAAAGAAGACTTAAAAAGAAGCCCAGATCACCAGAGAGGAAATTACAGCAGAATTTGGAAATGAATCCCCAGCCTTGGCCTTGTGTGTGGCCTTGGCCTAAAGTAACCTGTGGATTATAAAGACCTCTCCACCCTGCAGAATAAAACACCTACAAGACAGACAAACCATGTTCTTCTAATACTGGCCCGCTTTGATGGGTAATTATCCTAACAGTCTCTCTCTTTATTCTGTCTAGGGGGAAGAAAAAGGGAGAGAAAAGAAGGCAGCAAAGGGAGAATGGAATCCCTCCTACCAGGTATTTTTCACTATCTCTTGAGCACCCAGTATAGGAATTAAGCTGCTAGTCAAGGGGCACTGGGAACATGGACCTTGCCACTTTCCCAGCAATGACAACACCAGGGATCCACATCAACTCTCAGTCTGTGAGCATCTTGGTCTCCTCCAATAGAGAAAATTTGAGGACTACTTTCACCATAAAAAGGCACAAATACCATCATACCATCCACAGCCCCACTGCCATCTTCCACATTCCCTCCTTCCTGTTTTGCTCTTCCTGCCACAATCAAACCTCAAAGAGCACCCCATGGGTGATATGCAACTGGCACCTCAGCAGAGTTCCCAAAAATGTTTCCTTAATGACTAATTTATTCACTGCCTTTTTGTTGTTGGAGAGAATTTTTTTTTCCTTTGTGCTTCATGGTGTCTTTAGCCCATTGAAAGCATTTCTGACACATTTCCCTTTGTAGTTTTTAAAAAGAAGTAATTATATAATGGCTGACTTCTTATGGTTATGTAGGAAATCAACATCTCAGTAGCTTTTTCAGACATGCTTAATAAGAAAGCCATTAGAAAGGCAAAAGAGAACCCTATCATTATTTTCTGGTTTCCTCCTTAATTATAGACAATCATCCTGAAGGAGTGGGGGCAGCTTCTGTGACAAAAGTTGTCTAGCATTTAACAGAACAATTTAGAACCAGATTGAACAGATCAACCTTATGTCAACTTGCAGATGCTTGACAAAAACTGCTTAAGGGTACTTGGATGAAATGAGAAGCTAATTCAGCCTTTTCTCTTTTCCCTTCACTCAGAAAATAGGGATGTTTGTTTTATTTTATTGTAATTCTTTGCTCAGAAAGATTCACATAGGTCTGTCTCAAAGACATTTATTAAAGCATGGTACATCCCAAAAATCTTACTCTTTTTTGCCTAAGTAACACAATTATTACCACCATCATAAAAGCCACTGAGATTTTTCCCATTTCCATATGACCTCCTTCTACTACAATCCTGTTTCTAGAAAGTTAATTCTGAATTTCTCTTATACTGCCCTTATTCCCAAATTAGTCCAAAGCCCTAAAGCCAGAGAAGCAAGTTTATGATAGGAAGGAAGGGAGGGAGGGAGGGAAAAACAAAGGAAGAAAGGAAAGAAAGGAAGAAAGAAAAGAAAAGAAGCGAGAGAAAGGAAGAGAGAGAAGAGAAAGAGAAGGAAGGAAGGAAGGAGAGAGAGAAGGAGGGAGAAAGAAAGAAAGAAAAAGGGAGAGAGGGAGAAAGGAAGGAAGAAAGATAGATTGAGTTTAGGGAATTGGATCACATAACTGTAGAGGCCAGCAAGTCCAAAGTCTGCAGGGTCCACAGTACAGTTTAGATGCTGGTGCTGGGGACTCAGAATCTGTCATGAAACACAGACACAGTAAAGTCAAACACCCCTGAATCTAGAAGGGAACAATTCCGCCCAGGAACATCATGGAATGCCAAATTGAAACGATATGCAAGATGCCTGCCTGCTTTCTATTCAAGGTGTTCATTTACCTGGCTTCTCACAGTTTATAAAGCTAAGGGGAAGCTGCCAGTGGCCTCCATAGGGGACCATCCCACCATCACTCTATGAAGGGCACACTGGCTTCTTACTACCTGAAATTTCTCATTGTTTATTCAATGCTGCCCAATAATGCCCTACAGTCTTTGAGATATAGTAGAGAGAGTCTGAAATAGTTTCCCAGTTTTCCATGGGATTAACCCAAACAGGATTTACTTTGCTATTTGTTTTACATGTTTTGTTCAGGTAGCCTTTATTATTTTTCTCCCTGTTACAAGTCTCAGAAATGTGAAGTTGAGGGAGAGATCAAGATGGCTCACTACTAACAGGCAGCATGTGCCTCCTCCATGGAGAGGAACCAGAAGATACTAACATTTCGAAGAGATCATCTAGGGTTCACCAGAGAAGAGACAAGAAGCACCAGAAGTAAGGAGAGGGTGTGAGACAGCTTTTTCAACTGGGAACTGATTGAGAGCCAGGAGAGGCTTCTGAATGCAGGGAAACCGTAAGCGAGAAACTCCCAGGTCTTGGCTTTTACGATCTTGGCTACGGGGAAAAAAAAAAACCCTTTAACCCACTAGGCCCTTGTGTTTGGCATATAGAGCTGCCTAACAATCGCACAGAGATGTTGTTCCATAAAGGGAACCCACATGGAATCTCACAGGCATCCACACTACAGCAGCCTCAGCTAGGTGCCATTTTGAGGCCTAGGTACCAGAGATCTACAGACACAGTTGCTGCCATTGCATTGCTCCAAGGAGGGAGAGGGGAGACCGGGCACTCCTATGCACCCGTGAAAGGGTCCCTGCTGTCCTGCTGCAGGTTGCTGTTGAGACTGAGATGTGAGTGGAGAGCACTCCCCACAACTTATTGCCCATGCTGCTTGCCTGAAGGGAGCCTGCACTTTCTCGTCTCAGCCCCAAGGCACCACTTGAGAGTTTAACACCGAGCTGGGTCCTGATCTCAGGCTGAGTTGAGGCTGAATCACTGTAGCTGCCAACTGGCTAAGAATGAACAGGAACAAGGCTATCCTAGGCATACCTAAGACAATACCCACCACCCTGCCACATGCTGCTGTGAGATTAAGACTAAGTGGGCCACACTCCCCACAGCTTCTTGTCCATGCTGGTCATCTGAGGCAGGGCCCCACCCTCTCTGGTCACAATCCCAGAACTGGCATCATTTTGAGGGTTTAACTGTGGGTTGTGACCCATCCTCAGGCTGAGTTCAAGGAGATATGGCTACAGCCAACATCCAGCCGAGGGAAGGACAGAGTAGACCAAGCTTTCCTAAACACACTTAGGACAATACACTTCCCTACTATGAGAAGCTGTGGAACCAGGAACTAGCCCACCCAACCCATCACAGCTGCTAGGAACACAACATGGACTACTTGGGTACCAATGGGTTGCTCCACCACCACTATTGCCATCACCCACACCACCACACCAGATGCCCAGGGGTGAGATGTTGATCACCACCTGTTTAGGTCTGTCCTGCAGACCCTGACTCAGCAATGGATGAATGAAATATGCTGTCACACACAGAATACAGTGTAAGAGTTGGGCTAGGGATCGTCATCAGCTCCTTTCAGAGGGTGATTGCAGCTAACCGACCATGATTCCCTGTTCCTCCTTGCATTCATTCAGTATAGATTAATAACAGAGGTTCTAAGTCAACCCACTTATGGATAATTAACATGGTTAAAAGAGTGGTTTTATGCAAAGCTTTTGGTTTCAGGGCTCAGAATAAACAACATTAACAAGCAATTCCCCTCGGTCTCCCACTAAGGGGATCATCCAACACAAAGTTTACATGAGTAAACAAATTAGAGTAGGGACAAAGGAATGTAGGGTAAACAGACCTAACTGGGGAAGCTTTTATTATGCTAATCTTTCACCCTATGACTTAAAGCTCTAATGTAAGAACTGGCTGCCTTCCGCCCATCTCATTAAAACCTTTCAGCCTTCCAAAAGTTTTGAGACTATAATCTATAACTTCCCTAATATTTCCCTTAATATTTTGCCAGCCACCCCACATGAATCCCAACATCAAGGCCCAAGAATTCACCCACACACCTGAAACACCACTCCCACTACTAGCTTCTAAACAAGCCACCTGAAGGCCCAAGAATCAGCCCTTCAGGACCCACTAACAACAGAGCAGTTTATGCTGCTTTGAAGGCCTCAGTAATGCCTACTGGGGCCTGAAGACTGGCTCAGTTAGCATCTATGTTTCCAACAAAACTTCGCCACAACCTAAACTAATAACTATACCCTAAGCCACAGAGGAAATAACAGATATCCCTCACCACATGCACTGCCCAAAAAGTCATTTTTTAAATCACACTATTGTAGGTACCCAAAATTAAAGCCAAAATATCCTACTCAACCAACAACACATATACATCTTCAGGAAAAAATTCTCCCCTACAAAAGCAACTTCAAAAAACTGGAACAAGGAACTGCTACATCAGTTGTGCAGATACCAATGAAAGGACCAGAAAACATTAAAAAGCAGGAAAATATGACACCATCAAAGGACCACAACAATTTTCAGCAACAATTTCCAATAAAAAAAGAATTCCTCAAAAATCCAGATAAACAATTCAAAATATTGATTTTTAAGAAGCTAAGTGAGATGCAATAGAAACCTGGAAATCAACACAAAGGAATCAGAAAACCAATTCAGGATATAATGAGAAATTTACCAAGAAGATAGATATCTTTTAAAAAAAGTTTTTTGGAACTAAAAAGTCCAGTGAAGAAAATACAAAATACATTCAAAAATTTCAATAACAGACAAGACCAAGCAGAAGAAAGAATTTTAGAACTTAAAGACAAGTTTTTTATATATATATATAAACTAGTCAGACAAAAATAAAGAAAAAAAAATTAAAAGAATCAGCAAAGTCTTTGACATATCTGGGACTACCTAAGCCAATCAAATTTACATATTATTGGTATTCCCAAGGGGGAAAAGAAACCAAAAAATTTAGAAAACCCATTTAAGAAAATGATCAGTGAAAACTTCCCAAGTCTAGCAAGAGTCAGACATTCAGATATAAAAAGCCCAGCTAATTCCAGACAGATACATTGCAAAAAGGACTTCACCACTACATATTATATTCAGACTATCTAAAGTCAACATGAAAGAAAGATTTTTTTTAATTAACAAGAGAAAACTTTCTAGTAACCTATAAAGGAAACCCCATCAAATTAACAGCAGACCTTCTCAGCAGAAATCTTACAGACCAGAAGAGAATGAGATGGCATTTTCAAAATGCTGAAAGAAAAAAAAACCTGTCAGCCAAGAATTTTATATCCTACCAGGATACACTTCATCAATGAAGAAGAAATAAAGTATTTCCCAGACAAACAAATGCTGAGGGAATTTGTTACCACTAGACCAGCCCTACAGGAAATGTTCAAAGGTATCTTAAGAATGGAAACAAAAGATCAATATTCACCATCACAAAAACATACAGAAATATAAAACTCAAAGTTTTGGGAGAGAGAGATCCAAGATGGCCGATTAACAACAGCTCAGGATTGTAGCTCCCAGTGAAAGCGCAGAGAGCGAGTGGACGCCGCACTTTCAGACGAATTTTTGTTGCCCACAGACTAGGAGATTCCCGGCGGAGGAGCC